>QQXO01000085.1:0-79433 GCA_003709845.1 Chaetothyriales sp. CBS 134916
AAAAAATCGGCTGGTCAGCTAACGATACTCACGTAAATCGCTCTAAGGGTGGATCGCTTTAGACAAGGATCACTGTATTACGAGATGATTTAAAAGTCATTTTATTGAGCTTGAGAATGACAGCCAGCCTACAAGTGATAGGCCAGAGTGTACAATTATTACTGTAAATACAGTAATGGGGGCGAGTTCTCGCTACATCACTCAGGCTGCCTAGGCGCGACTCCAATCACATCAGTGCCTGCATCCAGGCATCCCTCCCTGTCCACATCCAGGCATCCATCCCTGTCCACATCCAGGCTAAAGATAGGTCTGGAAAGCCTCGCTTTTTGGTGTTGACTTTTGAGTGGACACGCTCACGCTACGGAAATCTGTAAGGAGCTTGGTCATTGTCAGCCTGATACGAGAAATCTTGATATGAGGGACTTACCACCATAGGGAGAGGGAGGAACGGTTGGGGGTGGTGGTAGGTATCCCTGTGGAGGGACTTGGGCCGGCTGAAGGTGCTGATAAGGAGCCACGGGCTGCTGCCAGCCTGGTGGTGGACCTTGCTGGGGAGGAGCTTGTTGAGGTGGCCGAGCAGGCATGGAACCTGGGGGAGGAAGATGGATTTCTCGCAGCTTCTCGACGACCTTGTTTGGGATGAAGGAGAGATCGTTGTACAAGGATGCTTTGGGCAGGACACTAAGTAGATAGTGGACTTGAGGAGGCAGAGGCGGAGGTAAAGGGAAGGGAGGGGCTGCAGCGGACTGCTTCTGTTGGTTGACCTTACGACCAGCTGCCCCTCTGAGAGGCGAATCGGTGCGAACGATCTTGCGAGCACCTTGATCATCAAAGTCGTCGGGTAAGGCTCGCTTGGGAGAATTGGTTCCGATAGAGTCAAGAGCTTTGGGGACAGGAGAGTCTGACTGTTGAGCCGGCTGGATGGATGGTGGTTCTGAAGTTGATTTTGGTTGCATCTGCTGGCGGGAGATGATGGGGAATACATGGATGGGATCGAATGTGTCGCTGATGTATCGTTCTGCAAACATTCTCAAGTGCGGATCGTCGGGGAAGACTTGGCGCATGCGCTTCTCCAGCTTCTGGATTTGAGCCAGCTCGCCAAATCTGGATTCATAGTCGTGCATGAAGGCAAAGAGGGGTTTGGTGCGGGCAGTATGGAGAGGATCTTGGGAGGCAAGGAGTTTGGTGATTGTGGTTTCAAAGACGCCTCTAGCATTGGTGACGTCGTTGGTTTCGAAGAGATGTTTGATGTAATGGAGAGGCAGATGGGCGTCGTCGGGGAAGACTTTGATTCCACGCTCAAAGATCTTGGCGCCAGCTGGGTCTCGGTAGCATTGCCACTCGATCTGAGCACATACGACGTAGAAGTCACTGGTCAGCTTACCGCGCTTGCGAGCCTCGAAGAAAATGGCGCGGAAGCCACCGCTGCGATCGGACGTTGAGCCTTTACCCTGGATCCTGCGAGTAGCACGGACGACAGCGATCCAGACATGAGAGATCAGCTTGCTCAACAGGTCGAGCTCGCTCTCTGAGGCCTTCTTGACGGCATCGATCTGAGCCTTAACAGAGGCTTGCTTGATGGCGATATTGGCCACGTTGACTTCGTCCTCGCTGGTGCCATGACCATTTGTGTTGGACTCGGCGTTGATCTCGATTTGTTGGATGTCTTCCTTCTGCGCAGCTTCCACTTTCTTGGTCAGAGCGTAGAGGCTGTCAAGGACCTTATCGTAGGGCTCTCGGACTTTTCGCATGCGTTCTTTCGCCCCAGGATCCGTGGTCTCGTCATTTTGGGTCGTTGACTCAAGGCGGTCGGCAATTTTAAACGCAAGCAGTGGTGACTCGGGGTTGGCAGCAAAGCCTTTTTCTAAGAATTTGGACCCCTCGGCATCGAGGCCATGCTCGAAGCAGAATTCGGCAGCAGAATACCACATCTCAGGCCAGAAATAGAGGGCCATGAGAGCCTGTTTGTAGACATAAACAACGCGCTTCTTGTACACCTCGGGCTCGTCTTCTTTGAGGACGAGATTGTCGTCTTTCTCCCACTGAATCCAATCCTGCCAAAGGTTGAGCTGTTGGCTGTATTCGTCATCACCGGAATAACCCATTGCGGGAGGAAGTCGAGCTCTTGTCGTTCGGTCGAGGTTTGCTGTCAGTTTTGAGAGTTGATGGTAAGATTGTCGAGCAGTCATGTAAGCGGCCGACTTCTCCTGCAGGTATTTCCTTCCCTGGGTACAGTCAGCGAGTGGACGGGGGTAAGGTTGGGAGTGGGGCCATGCTTTCACATACGTTGATCTTGCTGAGGCCGGTCTCGAACTGGTCGTAGTCTCGCCACAGTGCCATGACGGCCTCTGTGGGGATAGCAATTGCACGCTGGTAGGCAGCTCGGATAGTGTCAACTTTGGCGCCATCCTGCCAGCCAGTGCCTCCAACCGTGCCCGGACCGGTCTTCAAGAAACCGATGTAGTCTTGCCACAGCTTTCCCGAGTCTTTGTCGACGCCGATTGTATCTAGAGCAAAGGAGAAGGCTTGATTGATTATGGAATACGCTTTGGCAACGTCTCCGGTCTGCATGTTGTTGCGGCGGCGGATGTAATTAATGTAGATGGACCACAAATCGACATTGAGCACTTCGAGCAGTGAGGCGCTAAAGATCTGCTCCATTTGATACTTCCGATCGTGCTCTTCTTCCCATCGAAGGTAGGCGCACCATTGCTCGGCCTGGCCACGATTAGCGGAGGACGCAAAGGCGGAGAAAGAGCGAACTCACGTCAAGGGGGAAGATTCTGAGATACTGCTCCAAGGCAGTACGGACGTCGTCTTGCTTGTTGCGGCTCTTAAGCTCAGTGATCAATTCAAGATAAGCGGCAGAATCACCACGAGGATCGTCTTTGATGCGGTCCTCAAGAATGCCAATGACATCGTGTGAAAGGCGCGGTTTTGGAAGAGGGGCAGAATGAAGGCCATTTACTTGCGCACGGGGCGGAGAAGCTTGGACCTGAGGGTTAGTGACTGGAGGCGTAGCAGCAGCAGCTTCTGCTGGATGGTCAAGAGCCTGCGCAGCAGGAAGAGCGGACGATGATGATGAAGAAGCACCGGGATCGCCAGATGTCTGGACAGGAAGAGGAGTAGATCCATTTTCTTGCTCAGGGGACTGGGAATTTCTATCAAGCGTAGGCTGAAGGGGAGCAGGGGTACTGAGATCAAAGCTGTCGGCAGGGTCATAGACATCAAGCTCGTCCTTCCCATCTTCATTGTCCTCATCTTCATCGTCATCTACCTCGAAGCCACCCCTCGTGCGAGGTGCTGTTGAAGCGGCTGGAGTGGCGGATTGTTGGGGTGTGGCAATCGGTTCGGGAGCCCCAGTGCTTGCAGGTCTGGCAGGGAGAGGATGGACAGCAGAGGCCGGGGAGAGAAGGGGGTCACGAGACATGTCTGGACTAGGTGGTGCTGAAGAAGGAGCAGGAGCAGGCACGGATGGGTTGACTGAGGAGTCTTCTTGAGTGGTATTTGGAACATCAGCAGCCTCGGACACTAGGTCCAGCTGCGGCAGCTGTGTACTAGGCGACCAATGACTCTGATCCCCGTCCGCCATTGTCAAAGAATGCCAGTGATGAGCACGATGACTCTGAATCAACAAAGACTGTGGAGCAATCAGGGATAGGGCCGCCTGCTGGGGAAGGGGTGATGATGCACTGACAGGATCATGTGAGAGACGCCATGCAACAGAGAAGCCAAAGAGAGCCAGAAGCCAAGGGTGAAGGGTACACAGAGAAGAGAAAGGAAGGTGGTAATAGTGGTGATGGTGGTGATGACGGTGATGGTGATGACGGTGATGGTGGTGATGACGGTGATAGTGGTGATGACGGTGATAGTGGTGATGATGGTGATAGTGGTGATGACGGTGATGGTGGTGATGACAGTGATAGTGGCGATGATGAAGAGGATGAACAAAGAATTAGGTGATGGGGAGACAGATTCTCAGCCAGTAGCCGTTGACCTGTCGCAGTCTTGGCATGCCCTCCTTTCGGCCGGAACAATATTGAGCCGCAGGCTTATGCACGCACTTAAATGGCAGTGGCTGGCGGCGGGCGCGGTGGAGGCAGGCGCGACCGAAGGCGCGTGTTTGTGTGCCAGTGTACCGGTGTCTCCTGTGTTTGTTTGTTATTACTTATACCACCGTCTTGACTTTGTGGAGCCTGCTTGGAGAGTCCAACACTTGTCCTCCATATCTTCTGTTGTTTAGCTACCTACTGCATAGTTGGCATTGCCTCTCTTTTTGCATCCTTGTTGTCGTCCGCCCCCAGTTCTTGGCATATATATTCGCCATGGCGGTTGTGTCTCTACTTGGCTGTAAGATCCTCAACAATCCAGCACCGTTCACCGCGCCGTACGAGTTTGAAATCACATTTGAGTGCCTGGAGAATCTCAAGGAAGGCAAGTAGCGAGTGAGATGAGTGAGGTACGGGCTGGCTGACGTGCCACAGACCTGGAGTGGAAGCTGACCTATGTGGGCTCTGCCACCTCTGCCGAACACGACCAGGAGCTTGACTCGCTGCTCGTGGGGCCCATCCCCATTGGCGTCAATAAATTCATCTTTGAAGCCGATCCGCCCAACCTCGCTTGTCTGCCGTCATCTGAGATCCTTGGTGTGACGGTGATTCTGCTCACATGTGCCTACGATGGCCGCGAGTTCGTGCGGGTGGGGTACTATGTCAACAACGAATACGACTCGGAGGAGCTGAACAACGATCCTCCGGCCAAGCCGATCATTGAGCGGGTCAGACGCAACATCCTCGCAGAGAAGCCACGCGTCACTCGATTTGCCATCAAGTGGTAAGACAGGCAACAGCAAGCAGAGGTTCAAACGGTGCAGCTGACATGATGTAGGGACTCGGAAGACTCTGCTCCTGCTGAGTATCCTCCCGACCAGCCCGAGGCTGACCAGCTCGACGACGATGGCGCCACGTATGGGGCAGAAGAGGCTGAGATGCAGGCTGCCCTGGAGAAGGAGCTTGCCGAGACGGAGGAACAGATTGCCAAGCCAGAGACCAACGGTGACTCTGAGATGGGGGGCACGAACCCGGCGAACGTGCAGGTCAAGGAGGAGGAGGAGGCCAGCGACGCCGGCAGCGAAGACCTGGAAGAGGAGAGCAGCGACGACGACGAAGACGACGATGAGGCCGAGGCCGACGAAGACACGGACATGGCCGAGGGCGAGGAGAAGGCAGACCAGGCGTCGACCACGGAGCAAAAGAAAGGCAACCAGCAAGGGCGGCAGCAGCCCGAAGTGATAGTGCACTAGGCGTGCTCTAAGGCAGATGGGGCCCGTGCAGTGCAGTTGCAACTTGCAAGCTTGAGCTAGACAGCGAGGTGCCTGGTGTTACGACAGCAAATGGATTGATGACGATTTTCTGGAGAGCAATAGCATGTTTCTAGGATGGAGCTGGTGTCATGCACCCAGCCAATGGTACACAGTGCATGATACATGGTACACAGTGCATGATACATGGTACACAGTTCATGATACATGGTACACAGCTCATGATACATGGTACACAGCTCATGATACATGGTACACAGCTCATGATACATGGTACACAGCCCATGATACATGGCACACAGTTCATGATACATGGCACACAGTTCATGATACATGGTACATGGAGCAGCGAGTCCACTATACAGTGCCTTTACTCCCTTTTCCCGGCCTGAGAAAGAGACAGGCCTGAGCATTACCATTCTCGCCCAATCAGCCGTGCTCCTTTGTTTTCCTGCTCCCTTTCGTGTCACAGCTAAGAATTACTTCCTGTTGTACAGAAGCCCACGGCCCATATTTCACAACCCCCCTGGTCACACGCCGCTGTAGACGGCAGTGCAGCCGCGGCCACACTCGACGCGCTGCTCCACACTCACCTTGCGCCCGTCCTTCAACTTGACGCGATGGCGCGGCGTGACATGAAAGCGATGCTGCTCGCTGCGGCCGGCGTCAATCTCGCTCTGCATGTCCAGCGGCCGGATGTAGACGGGGTTGGCGACGTTGCTGCGCTTGCCCGTGCCAACCTGGTAGAAGTCGTTGCTGCCCCAGAACAAGACGTCGGCACCCCAGTTGGTGTCGTGGGTCGACGTGGCCTCGCTGGCAGCCAGGTAGGTAGCATTGGCCATCGTGGCTGCCGAGTGGGCCTGACCGACGCTGATGCGTGCCATGCGGATGGGCACGGCGCGCCCGCTGGCTTCGTCGTACTCGAACAGGCCGCTGAGTGCGGCCACCTTGGCCGGCGTGCCCTGGATGTGCGTCCAGCGGCCGGTGCCGAGACTGCCCTTGATGCCCTGGCCAAACGCCCACACGTCGGCCGTGACTTTACCGAGGTCGCGGATGGGCGCTCTATCTCCTGGTGCCGACGGCGACGACACGCTAGTGGCATCGATCGTGAGGAAGGAGTTGAGTCCTCCGGCCGCGATGGACGTGACACGCGGGGACTGGCTGGTGCCTGTGTATAGGCGGGTCGTGCTGATCAGGTTGGGGACGTCGACGAAGGGCGCCTCTGCGCTGTAGTCGAAGCCCAGCTGGCCAGAGGTGTTGTCGCCGAAGGAGAACACTCGGCCATGGTCGTCGAGCACAAGAGAGTGGTAGTCGCCTGTGGCGATAGCGGAGATTTTAAATCCCTTGAGCGTCGTGAGTTCGTGGCACATATCCACTGGGCCGCGCGGCCGCGTCGTCCATGTCAGCCCAGAAATGCCGAGCTGGCCACGTATGGGGAAGGTGGTGCTCGCCGAAGCGGCAGAGAACACTCGGCCTGAGGAGGTGAGGAGGAGGGCGTGCTCCAGGCCAGACGACACCGCCGTCACGCGTTCACCGTACGATAGATTGGGCGGCGTCAGTTTGCGGTAAGAGATGGCCGCTGTGGAGGAGACGAAGGGCAGCCAGGAGGAGATGGAGGCCTTGGCGCCTTCGAGCTGATCCTTTTGAGACACGGGTAGAGAGAAGACCTCGCCGGACTTTGACAGGCCGATAATGCGGTCGGCAGAGATGGCTAGCGACACGAGGTTCTTACCCTTCAGCGTGACCGTGGGCTGGGTGTCGTCTTCAGAATAGCCGTGCCCCCATTGGACGAGATCGCCGTTCTCGACAATGGCGGCGCCGAAGGAGCGGTCGAGTTTGAGGTCGCGCAGTAGCACGTCGTCGAAGAAGGCAATGCGGCGCGCCGTGCGCACCACAGCATCCGACGAGTCGGGCGCCACGACGCCGCCGCTGTTGGATCCCCACGCATACACGCCCGGATTCTCCCAGCTCCGCTTGACCTGCAGGTGCTGCGAGCTGAGCAGGTCCCTGTTCTCCTCCTTCGACGCCCCTTTCTTCGTCCGGGCCTTTTCAATTACCACCTCACTAGTGTCGTCGACTGACTCAGCCTGGGCTTCCTGGTGCTGCAGCGGGATTGAGATGAGAGCAATGGCGACGGCACAGGTAAAGACGAGCGTTGACCCCGGCCAGGAGCGGCGTGTGGCGTGTGCATTACTAGCAGTGTAGTTGTCGTGGTGGTGTTTTTGTTCGTGGTGATGACCTGTGGCATACAGTTGCCGCCTAAGAAGCCCAGTGCCCGGGTGTCGACTTAGGCACCTCCGGGTGTGTAGCGACACCTGTGTACACGCCCCGCGGAGGCCCGGGCCCGCCATCTCACTTACCTGCAGATCCAAGCAGAGCTGAAGTCCGAGACCGTAACTCAACGCAGACAATTATCGATTAATAAGTCATCGCTATGGTCACCAGGTCCGACGCGAGCTGATGTCGTGTTGTCGTATTTATTTCGCTGTCGTATCATAGGTCCAGTGACTCCGAAGGCGGCGATCAGCGGCAGATTTTCTCCAGCGGCAACATCAGTGGAATTAATTACCGTAAATACTGTAGTATCGTACAGTAGAGACCACAGGCCGTAGCTGAGCCACAGTGACAGTGGCAGTGGCAGTGGCAGTAGCAGCAGCGGCAGCGGCAGCAGCAGTGGCAGCGGCAGTAGCAGCGGCAGCAGCGATCACTGGGCCGAACCACCAGTTAGACACAACTGCCACTCGCCATCAGTGATGGACAGATCATCGTCAGAGGCGGCCGTGCCAGATGGCCAGCGTGGCAGTGACTGGGCCCAGCTAAAGGAGGCACGCAGTGCTCTCGATCTGCTGCAGCTGGAGGACGAGTTCAACGAGGAGCTGCTTGATGCCGGCCTCGAGCAGTATCAACAGTGTCTGGATGAGCTCGATGCCGCAAAGACACACTTGGAGGGGCTGCTGGCCAGCACCGCCGACACCCTGAACCAGCTGTCAGGCATCTCGGCCGCCTTCACGGCCATTGATGGCCAGACCAAGGCCTTCCAGCAGCAGACGGCACATGTGCTCGAAGAGCAGAAGAAGAACGAGGCAAATGCCGTGGCCATCGCAATGAACCTGCAGTACTACGAGCCGCTGGAGCGCATTACACGCCGCCTCAATGCTCCTGGGGCAGGCAGTCTGGCCCGCTCAAGGGACTTCTCGGACATGCTGGCCACACTGGACCAGTGCATCGACTACATGCAGACCCATGCCAGCCACAAGGAGGCCGACACGTATCGCTCGCGGTACCGAGTGCTGCTGACACGGGCCCTGACGTTGGTACGCAACGCCTTCATGGCGAGCGTACGCGAGACCACAGCAGAGGTGGCAGGCCGTATAGCAGCCAAGCAGTTGAACGACACCACCCAATCCGCGCTGCTGTATGCCAAGTTCAGAGTCAATGCCGCTGACATGAAGGACCTGGGCCTGGAAATCCAGAAGCGAGCGATGCCGTCTGCCGACGCCGCCCCGGGCGAGGAGGGTGAGTACCAGTCTCTCATGAATGAGCTCCACACCGGGTTCGCCGTCAGTCGAGGCCGTCTCATCCTGCCGCTCATCCAGAAGCGAGTGGCCGAGATGGCCCAGGCGCCAAGCTCCAAAGGGCTCGTGCAATTCGCCAAAGAGAGCATCGGCTACGTCCGCGGTATCTGCCTCGACGAGTTCGAGCTATGGGGAGAATGGTTCCACGGCCAGCGCGGTGTCTACGACTTTCTCGAGTCGCTCTGTGAGCCGATGTACGACTACCTCCGTCCACGCATCGTTCACGAAAGCCGTCTCTCGAAGCTCTGCTCACTCGTCATTCTCATCCAAACACGCTACATGCCCGACGACGATGATGCCTCGCCACATGACCTCAGCCAGCTTGACTTCACCCTTCTCGTCCGACCCGCGCTCGAGGACACGCAAACCCGGCTGCTCTTCCGCGCCCAGGCCATCTTGCGCGATGGAATCGAGAATTACAAGGCCACTCCCGCCGACCTCGACTGGCCACGCACGCCCTCTCGGCTGCCTTCATCCGCTCCGCTCTCGGGCAGTCGCAAATCCAAAGACGCGCTCATTCCGAAAGCCACACAGCTCTTCGATGAAGAGGACTCTGATTCCGAAGGCCTCTCCTGGTCTCTCGCATCCCGCAATTCTGCAGTGCTAGCCTCGTCCTACCCCACCCTCTCCATCGCCATCCGACTCCTTTCGCGCATCTACCGCCTCATCAACTCCTCTGTCTTCGATGACCTCGCCCATGCCATCGTCCACTCAACCACTGTCTCCCTGCACGCGGCCGCGAGCCTACTCACGGCCAAAACGTCCATACCAGACGGCCAACTCTTCCTCCTCCGCCACCTACTCCTTCTCAAGTCCCAGATCGTGGCCTTCGACATCGAGTACGTCTCTCCAGACATCCAGTTCGACTTCTCCTCGCTCACATCCACCTTCTACGAACTTCGCACCCGCGGCAACCTCTTCAACCCTTCGGCCTGGCTCAGGCTCTTCTCCTCCGGCGCACTGCTGCCCAAAGTCGTCGAGAACATGCTCGACGCCAAGGTCGAGCTGGACGGCCGCCTTCGCGACGTCATCAACGACTTCACCGCCTACTTCGCCGCCGCTATCACCGAGCCCTTGCCCAAAGAAGGCGACGGCGCCAAGAAATCCAAGACCAAGCCTGAGGATGCTGTCGGTGCAACGAGAAAGCGGCTCGAAAAGGAAGTGCCCATCCTGCGAGCCAAACTGGAGCAGTATCTCGACGATCTGCGCACGCGGGAAACACTGGTGGCCGCAGTCGAAGATCATGTCCTGCAGCAGTACGAAGCCTTTTTTGACCATTACGTCAAGGCAAACGGGAAGAGGAAAACTGTGAGCAAAAAGGGCAAGAGCCCCGAGACTGAGGTCTGGGATGCCGACACCTTTGCCGCGTGGTGTGCCAGCGTGTTTGCGGTACAATTGCCCATTGATGATGGCAATCGAGAGCCTATGGATGGGGTAGAAGACGGCAATGGTGATGATGATGATGATGATGATGCTAGTGGGAGTGTAAGTGTGAGCCGCAGCGGGAGTGTGTAGATAAAGATTCTGATTACATACACAACAAATATGTTTTTTTTGGGGGGGAGGAGGGGAATGTAAAAAAAGAATCCTTTCCCAACCTGATGACTGAATACTACTTACCTCCAGTTTTCCTCTTAACTTTTCTTATTATATCCCAAATTCACCTTCCCTCTCCCTTGACCAACCTGCAATTTCCTCGCCCTTTCCATCCATATCTCTGCCGACGCTTTCAAACCCCCAGAAATGGTGCATTCCCGTTCGACCAGCTCTAGGATCCGTCGTTCATCGTCAGCACCATCACTAGTTATTATTTTGTTATGGTTGTTGTTGTTGTTAGTCCCAAATGATGGACCCTTGCGATTCCCAACCACGCCAATATTCCTCGTGCTTGGAATCCGCATCAGTGTCATTTCCACGTCATGATTCCCACACCCCGCTGCAATGGCCACCACCTTGCGCGTCAAGCATGCGTACATGGACTTGTCGTCCCTGTGGGTCGCCGCCTTGGCTTTCTCGGCGCGGAGGACACCGAGGTCGCCTGAGTGGGTGGACGATGGTGGCGGCATTGCTGATGCTGATGCTGATGCTGATGCTGTTGCTGTTGCTGCTATTGGTGTTTCTACAGCTCCTGCTACTGCTTTCAGCGGCGGGTATCTGTGCTTCGCGCCTGACAGGGCGTGCGAACAGCAGGGGATAGCGAGAAAGGGTAGCGGGGACAGAGGCGAGGCCAGAGCGGCCAGGATGGGCGTCCAGGGAGTCAGTTCGTCGGCGTGGTTGGATATGATGAATGTGCCGGCTGGGAATATGCCGTTGTGGATGTAGTAGTCGTAGTGGTTGTTGTTGTTGTTGTTGTTGTTGTTGTTGGCCGCGGCGGCGCCTGCACCAGCACCAACAGTGTCTGAAGAAGTGGTAGAGCCATCATCTAGCATGTCCAAGAAGGGCTTAGGCACGATGACTTGCTCGTGCAAGTGCGCGTCGATGCCGAGAATGTCCCACGTCTTTCTGCGTCGTGCGTCCAAGCCGAACCCCTGGTACCCTTCCTTTATCAGTATGTACACCAGTATGCCGTTCCCGCACGCGATGTCCACGAACCCAGTGAATTCGGCATGTCCCATTCGGCCGCTGGAGCCATCTCCACCATGTGAAGCATTGCTATACATCGACTTCCACAGTTCGATCAAAAAGGCAGCAATCAGGAGATCCTCAAACACGTGCTTGGACGGCTCGGTCTTCTCCACCCATCGTGAGATCAGGTCGACCGCGTACTTGGATTTGAGAGTTGAGTAGGTGTTTTGCACCAGATGGCGGGGAAGGATGGTGTCTTTGAGTTGGGAAGCGAGAGAGGCTGGTTGATGGTCGGCCGTGGAAGACGTGTCGCTGGCGGAGTTGATAGCTTGAGCTTGATAGTGAGGCGCTGAGCATGGGCTTTTGGCCAGGCGGATGAACGTGGCGAGGAGGGAAAGGAACGTGCGGTGGAGACGTGTGGCTGGCGGCTCGCCGGTGGGCTTGAGAAAGGGCAAGTAGCGAAGAGAAAGGGATGTATGAGGGCGATGATCATTGTCGTAGATATAGGCTAGGGCCTGGATGGGAGGGTGGTACCATGGTACCTCTGCTTCATTCCCGGCGTGAGGGAGGTAGAGGACCACCGTTGACGAGTTTCTGCGTGTGTAGATGTGACATGTCTGCACCAGGGACTTGTCTAGGTGTGGATTACGAGGGATGAGCCGTCTAACAATTGTACGTTCCAAGGAAGCAGAGTCCAAGACGGGAGCTGGAATGGGGTTGTCTGCCTCATCACTGCTGTCGACCGCATTCGCGGTGGGCTTGGATCTCTGCTGGCCGCACTCAACTTCTTTCTCGGCATTGGTCTTCAAAATATGTGCGCTGTCTGAGAGGATGTCTGCACGGAACAGATGAGAAGAGTTCAAGTTTGGGTTCTCGAGCAGAAGATCGGTGACTTCAAGAAACTTGTTCACAGTGATGTCGAGTGGTACCTGGTACTCTGGCGAGAATTGCCATTTATCGAGATCTGAGATCAGCGACATATCTAATGATTTAAACATCAGACTCCCAAGCCGGCGGTGGTCAGAGGAGGAGTCTTGCAGCATCATCTGTCTCTTACCATATAGCCAGGCTCGAAAAGAATCACGCACTCCAGTAGCATCGCATATTTAAGCGGTCAGCTCCTCACTTACGACTGTCTCATTATCGGATGATCAGATAGTGACTGACTACGAGCCATCGCCACGTTGTGAGCAAAAAAAAAGTTAAAACAGAATCAATCGCCCTCTGTGAGGCTCGAACTCACAACCTTGAGATGCTCTTGTTGATAAAAGTCTCACGCGCTGACCAATTGTGCCAAGAGGGCTGATGTGCTTCCTGGAGATGCGAAATTTGTGGCAAATTTTCAGCCTCAAGAATGGCCTTGAAAAATATATATTTCGTTTGCATTTCCTGAACTCTTTATTTCTCCGTATTGTTTTGTTATTTCACTGGCCTATATAGATCTGTGGAATTGAAACTATGATAGATAACGACTCCCTACACTTCCAACTCTGTCCAGACAAGCTGTGCTACCGTCCTCTCTAGTGAGGGGCACGCACCAAAGATGCTATTGGCGCCAAGCATTACCAGATCACGTGCGCAACTAGTGTGACAACAATGCTTCTATCTGAATACGACACCACCTAAATCACAGATGTTGCGATCCCATAGTTGAACTCTAGCACTGTCTACTAATCACCATGGGCCGATCAATCGACCAGGATGTACACGCGGCATTCGTTGAATTTCGTGCAAAAGGTATGGCCCCACGGTTGAGTACGACTGGGTGCGGTGGTGCGCGCTCCGCTTTCGTTATTACAGTGACGCTACAATACGAGACAGTGACAAGGGCTGACAGCGTATCTTACCACAGAGGACGACAAATGTCTGTCGGTCCAATGCATCTACTGCCAACAGATCCGAGCGAAGAACACGTCGCGGCAGAAGCAGCATTTGCTTGAATGTCCCGGCCTGCAGAATCAGCCAAATGCTGCGCGTCCTCCAAGCTCGAGCGACGGGATCGCAGGCCAGAATGGATTTGCCACGCCATCTCAAGGTTTGAACGCCGGTCATACGCTGCCGAATGGCACACCCCAAGGCACGCCGATGCAGAGCATGGCAAGCCGGCCGTCGCTTCCGCCCAGCTTCACCCCACATGGGTCTGGAGGCCCGTCGTCTCTGGCGCCAACTGTTCCAAGATCGACACCAAAGCCCAAGACGACACCGACTCCTAAGCAGACGCCAGGTACGGCTAGCCTGCCTGCACCGCCGCTCGACGATGTCCATGCCGCCTTTGTCGAGTTCCGCGCCAAAGAAGAGGACAAATGTCTATCGGTGCAGTGCATTTACTGCAACCAGATCCGCGCCAAGAACACGTCTCGCCAACGCCAACACCTGCTCGAGTGCCAGACCTACCAGAATGTGATGAAGGAGGCGATTCCGGCTAACAACCTGCTCCATCGCTTCGACGAGAACGATATTGCCCGATCACTCCAAATCCCGCCGCCGGCACTTGAACTCGACTTCCGCATGAGCATCAAGCTCAACCCGCGTGTAGCCGTGGGCCCGGGCCTTCTTGGCCAGCGCAACTGGGTTAGTTTCGTCGGTGGAAAATGGGCAGGTCGATGGGGAAAAGGCCTCGTGATTGTGAGTATTTTCTTTTCCTTTTTCCCCTCCCGTAAGATGACAGAGTAAGCATCAGCCGCTAACCTTTTGCTTTTTTCTCTTTTGGTTTGCTCAACAACAGCCCGGAGGCCAAGACTCGCAACTTGTTCTCAAAGACCTAGCGACACGCGTAGACGCAAACTACCTGCTACAAACACAGGACGATCCACCAGCATACATCAAGGTCAAGTCGCAGGGCTGGCGCACCGGAGCCAGAGAAGTGCTGGAGAAGCTAGCAGACCCTACCGTGGCCGACACGACTCCGCCAACGCAGTACAAGTTTCGCATCGTGGTGGAGCTCGAAAGCGGCGACGAGCGGTACTCGTTCCTCAACACAGGCATGTGGGTTGGCAGTGGCGCCAGGAGGGGAGGCGAGGTCATATACGATGCCTATCGCATCAATTGAATCAAGGAAGCTTGGGCTACACCAGGCCAGGCCAGAAGATGTCCGAAAGTGAGTATGGAAATGCGTATACTCCCAACTATTGCCTGGCGCACATCCTAGGGGAAATGGGCAACTGGTAATGTGCGGCGTTACAGGGCGGATCTTTGTTGCTCTTTGGGTTTTTTGTTGATGTCGTTGTTGAAGCTCTCAAGCACGTGGCGTGGAGTGGCGTGGCGTAGGCAGGTATCCTCCACACAACACACAACCATGGATGGGGGAGAGGGAAGGTCCAGTACAAAATAGATGTGCTTTACCATTCCCCCATCATGCATCAGCTTCAATTAAAAGAACCTCTTTCGGCAACTTAACTGCCAACTAATTAACTAACTAGTACAGTACGTACTGCGGACAACTTTACGTACAGTAGTCTGTTCGACAGAAAAGAGAAAAAAACCCGATTGATACATACACATCTATGGTACGAGTTTAAACGGGGTAAAATATATATTACAAGGGTTACTACCTGCGCAACAGGCGCACGATAGTAAGGTGACGGAGAGACAGAGGGTAGGCGCCTATGCAGCGCATCTGCAGCTGTTGGGGTGAGCCAATAGTTTTGCCCGGACCTGGTAGGGGTGCAGGGATTTTACCAGAGCAAAGCTTCAGTCTCTAGGCCCTTGGAGGCCCAGATAGACATTAATACTGTAATTCAATTAATTAACATTACAGGGGTCTTGGCGTGCTAAACTGTGTCGGCCAGACACTGCCTCCCACCGACGTAGCGCCACAGCCGCCATATCTCAGCGAAAAGCACGTCGGCACAGGGAGCGTCGGCTGTGACGGAGAGAATGTCTCGGTGGCCCTTGTTGTTATTGTTATTGTTGTTGTTGTTGTCCCAGGGCAGCCAGTCGCGAGTGGACTGGCGGATGGCCTGGAACAGGGCACTGTACTGCGGCTCGTCGAGCAGTGCACGCATGGGGAAGATGGGCACGTGACGGAGAGGGCTGGTTGACAGAAGAGGAGGTAGCAGAGGGGGGACTTTTTGTTGTGCGGTCTCGGATTCGTCGATGCAGGTGGTTGGCTTAATGCCAGGGATGGTGGCAATGGTGGTGGTGGTGGGGAGACGCTGAAGGGTCTGGTCGGCAGGGTCATCAGCAAAGTAGAGGAGGATGCGGGGAGGCGAGTATGGCGCCCAGGGCCCTGATTGATGGGCTGGGTCAAGGCCTGCCTCATTGTCTACAAGTGCTGCGCCCGAACGTGATTCCCGGCGATTCCTGAGCAGGTCCAGTAAACCAGGCTGTAGCTGTATCGGCGCACTCTCTCTACTCAGCTGGCTCGCCGTGCTAGTGCTAGTGCTAGTGGTTGCAAGATGCAGCACACGTCTCAAACACACCACTAGCCTCATCCTCAGTATTTTCAACAGCCTTTCCTCGATATCCGGCTGCCACTTCAGATTGGTCTTGTTAATTGTCGCTTCAAAGGGCAGGGGTTTGAGATCCTTGTTTCCCGTCTTTGCCTCGACTTCCCTCTGGCTCCAGTCATAGTGCCGGACCCGGGCGATGCGTTCACGCCAAAGCTGAGGCAGAATGGAGGTGAGGTCGACGCTGAGGCGCATTATTCGCGGGGACGATGGACTACCAGGCCGCTCGACGAAGGTGTATATCTGGGTGAGACGGTCCATCAGTTGGGCCGAGGGGAGAAGACGGATGGCAGGCGCGGTGCCGGGGTTGAGGAGCGCCGAGTGCTTGCTCTTCTCTTCCGTTGCTCTCGCCGCCCCCAGCTCTGGCTGGCCTGTCCACTCCTGGCCCGCTTGCCGCGCGTCCAGGTCTGCGATCTTGTTCATCTTGTCCAAACTGTCGAGATCGGCAAGCGAGTCCGGCACAACATAGACGTCATCTGTCCCGGCCCGCTTAACTAATCCCCAGTTGGTCATCAGTGCAGTTGGTAGCCTCGCTCTCGTCCCGATCTCCATTCGCACTGGCTGAGCGAGCATTGCGGCCCAGGGGTCATTCTCGAGCGCTCTTTCTTCAGGTGTGGGCTGGCGTTTAGCTGGCCCTTTCCTCTTTCGGCGAAGCGTCCTGTTGACAATGGGCGATTGAGGCATGTCGACGAGCTGGTCTGCGGCCTCTGGCTGCGGGAAGTCGGCCTCCTGCAACCGCTGCAGAACGGCGTTCAGGTCGCTTCGTCCCTGCCGCGAGTACGGATCCCATTTCTTCGGCGTCGGCCTTTTCTTAGCAGCCTGTGCTTTAGACTGTTCCGATCTGCTCTTCTCCTCCCCAGTGCTCTTCCGGTAGGTGCTGGGCCTGTAACCGCAAACAATTGGGCCGCTACCGCTCGAGTACGGGCTCTGTGTGACGGCTGCAAAGAGGGCTCTGTAGACGGTCAGGCGCCATTGTGAGTAGAACAGGTGCCTGCGTAGACACACAATGCTCATGCCGCAGTTCAGGTGATCAGCACAATGACATCGACACCAAACAGAGAATCGTCACTATCTGGCCCAAGGAGTGGGAAGTGCAGGGCATCTTCCTGAGTTAAGCCCGGCGTTAAGCAACGGAGTAAGGATTTAAGTTAGGCTTGACCACTGAGTGCTAAAGGACTGATTTCTAGCGTGGGGACACACTCTGGAACGAGCAGGTGCTACTGTATTATTACTGTATTAAATGAAATCTGATGAGGAGAACGAATTGATTGGTTGTCAAGCTACGAGCTACTGGGGAATGAACAGATCTGAATGACCGCCAAGCCCTAACCATGTCACGGCCGTACCTTCCGTGACACGACTCCTGTGACAGAAAGCATAACGGATATGGGTGAAACGAGAATGGAGGGTGATGAATTTATGCAGAGAGTGATTGGATGCAGAGAATAATTGGGTGCTGATTGTGTGGTAAAACGCGATGACGTGCTGTTGTGTATGTATGTAGCTTCCTTCAAGTATAACAGTAATCCCGTACGGCCCGAGCTCGCGATGGACAGAAATCTATCAGAACAGTCTCAATCCACTGCCCGAACACCAGAGCGCCCATCTCTGAGAGTACTATACAGCCCTTCCAACGGGCCCAAGACTGCTCCAGCTTACGTCACATTACACAGCACTTCCCTCCGCCGGCAGGCTTGTCTGGCTCAGCCGCCTTCTCAATCTCTGCAATCATCATCTCAAAGGCCTTGGCCACGTTTTTGTTCTCGCGAGCACTTGTCTCTATCCAGCCGCAGTGCAAGTCTTGCCCTAGCTTCTGGCCCTCCTCGGCCGTGACCTTTCGCTTTGAGCCAACGTCGCTCTTATTGCCGATGATCATCATCGGCACGGACTCAGCTCCCTGTACAGGGTTAGTGAAGGGAGGGGGGGAAGGGAGCTTGAGCCATGGACAGGTGCATACGAGGTGATTGAGGATCTTATCGCGGATAATGGTGACCATCTCGAAGCTCTGGCGTGATGCAACGCTGTACACAAGCACATAGCCGTGTAGGCCAATGAACTATGGCACAAGTCAGCCCGGGCGCCTGATGCAGAGGCCCATGCATTCCGTACATGCTTGGAGTTGAGCAGGCTGTACTCATCCTGCACCTGACATCAGCATGTGGGTGTGTGCTATAATATACATCCAGTTCGCAACCGGGCTCTTCTTACTTGGCCGGCCGTGTCAATGATCTCTGTCAGATAGCTCTGGCCGTTGTGTTTGATTTCTCTGCTGAACGTGTTCTCGATGGTGGGGTAGTAGCTCTCGACGAAGTGGCCTTCGACAAACTGCACGGTCAAGGATGATTTGCCTGTGGGCGGCCAGTTTCAGTTGTAATGGTCGGGCAGCTGCAAAGCACTAGTACCTACCTACGGATCTAGAGCCGAGGATGGCGATCTTGCGTTGTTTCACCGACGGGGCCATCGTGTGCGGGGCGGGAGGAGTCGATGCTGACTGGCAAGGCAACGAGCCGTCCAAGGCTCAAAAAGGCAGCCGCCCAGAGCGAACGCGGTGGTTCGGGTAGGGATTAAGTTCCCGGCAACGAAGCTGAAAGGATTAGGAATCAAGTGTCGATAATAAAAAAGATCGGGTCAACAGTCAACAGAGCCAGGCCCAAATACACAAAGTCCTATAATACAAGCTCTCGAAGTTCTATTGGGCGGGCCAGGTTGTGCGTTGCATAGCTATAAGGTAATAAGAACTCAAAATAATGAGGTGAGCATGTACATAGCAGCGCGGCGGCTGCTTCCGCTGGCAACGTGTCCAGCATGTTGCAAACCGGAGGGATGAGCAAAGCTGCTGGTGTGTTGCTGACGAAAATAAATCATTTGCTCGTAGGAACCTCTCTGGGGAAGAAAACCTATAACGGTCGGTACCTGGCCTTCGCTTCTCTTGTCTTCTAGTTCGTCATGCTTCGTCATGCTTCGTCCCATCAGAGCGAATCCTCACTCCTACCTACAGCCTCTTATTACTTACTTCCTATGGTTTCTTGGAGTCTATTATAGAGACTTATATAGGTTTAGAGCCTAGGTACCAGATCCCTTTTCCCACCGCATGTGGTGAGTATTACCCGTGGCGCCGGCACCGCCAGGCCTCTCCTAGGCCCCACCTTTACTCCTCTATACGAGGCTGTAAGTTCCTATAATCCACTATACTATCCACGTTGGTTGATTTTGACTGCCGTTTGCCGTTTCAACGCCATGGTACAGATATAGCAGCAGCTTCTATAAATTCTCTTCATCTTCTCAAATTCTACCTGGGCACATCCACGGTACGCAAAAGTCTAGCACGGACTGTGCCCCGAGTTCCTTGGGTACCTATCTCATGATGTAATAAGGCTCGCTATGCAACAACAACAACAACAACAACAACAACAACAACAACAACAACAACAACAACAACAACAACAACAACGACAACTGCTACTACTACTACTACTCCTCCTCCTACTACTACTACTACTCCTCCTACTACTCCTCCTCCTCCTACTACTCCTACTACTACTACCACTACTACTACTAAAACAACAGCAGTAGTCCAGGAAGGCGAAAAGAGAGAAAAGAAGACTCGGTCTTAGCCTGTGGACATGCTTTTAACCCTGTCCAGCATGGCATTGAAGCGGTCGGTGAAGCCGTCGTTGTCGATAATTTTCATGTGGTGGAGACATGTTTCGGCCTCGAGCCAAAGCGGGTTCAAGCCGTCGCCCTTAATCGCGGACGATATGTGCTCACGGTTGGAGGAGTTGAGGCACAGGGCACAGAGTAGAAGGCAAAGATAGCCGAACGGCACGCCCAGAGTCTGCGTCAACTCTTCTGTGATGGCCTGCCAAGGTCAGCAATTAAACACGTTGGTCCCGTGACATCCCGTGCGGCCTTACCTCATCGACCTGGTCAGCAAACACATTGAAGTAGTTCACAAGCCGATCGACCTGGCCCTCGGCTGCCATCTTGAGCCGCACTTCTGGACTATATTCGGCAAAGTTGAGAAGACAGCCCAATGCTAGAATGGCTGAGTCCAATTTTTCAGATTGATCAGGATGCGCGCCGTCCTGAGGTCTGCTCTCCAGACGGGCAAAATGCTGAACGACGACGGCGAATAGAGTTTCCAGGAGCGGTGTGCTCGCGAGTCCTCGACACACAGGCGCATCGCGGTTGCTCAGCTCAACCACTGTTCTGATGGAGGACTGCTCGAGTGCGGCATGCTGCTTGCTTGCCCATCGCATTACATCGTCCAGCAGGGCGCCCAGCTCTTCAACAATGCCAGCGTGACTGATATTGGCAGATGTTGTGACGGCGGTCCGCTCTAACCAGGACATTAGGAGTCGGATGCTTTCGATCTGGTCCAGTCTTTCACCAGTGCTAGCCATATCTGCCAGATGCCGTCTAATGCAGAGGATGGCGGACCGAAGGAATGCCACCGGCGGATCCTGAGGCTGGCCCTCGAGCGTGATAATGCGCCGCAGAGTGAAGCTGAGGCATTGCACTCCCACTCGAGACACGACAATGCATCTAGCCCGGCTGCCTTTTTGCACCGACTTGTCGATCACATGCTGCTCGAAGTCGGCGACATCGCGGATGAGCGCTTTTGACAGATTTTCTTTCCCATCCTTTGCAATCTGGTGGAGAGCTCGCCGTTCTGTCACGATAGTAGAAGGAAGGTGAAGAAGGCAGCCATAGATCTGGACCAGTGACTGGCATGTTGCTGTCTCATCCACGCAGAGGGCCCACAATGCGAGCAAGATGAGCATGGCACTGGACAGGTCCAGATGTGGCACTGCAACCTGAGTGAGCCGACCGAGCTTGCCGCTTGCCAAAAGGTGAGCCTTGAACGTCTTCTCCTGCAGCTTGCGAACAAGCGACATCAAGCTTTGAATGCGAAGTGATTTGTTGCCAGAGTCAATATCTTCGAAGAGGCTGTCAAGGTCCATGTTGAATCGGTCGGCGAGTCCGCCATGCCGTAGTTCGTGAATGCTCTTGGGCTTGACTGCACGTTCATCATCGTCACTTTCATCCTCAATCTCAAACTGTGATTTGGCTGCCGTCAGAGCTTCGACTTGCGAAACAAGCTCTTGGATCATGGCCTGGCTCGATGCTCCGCTGTCTTTTGACGCGACCATGTCCTTCAGGTGTGAGCGTTGCCTGCCATATGTGCGTAGCCGAGTGGGCGGCTGTGCCAACGTGTTGCCTTCTGTCCGTCTAGGATCGGCCTGCAGAGCCCGAGTTGGCCTCTGCAGGTCACTGAGACCATGCCGCGACTCAGTCGACGTGAGCAACTTTCGCGACTTCTTGGGTCTTGGTTGATCATCGGAAGCGTCAGTTAGCGACAGTTGAGACTGTGGAGGACTGTCAATATGGTCAACCAGCCTTTGTCGTGGGTTGGATGGCGGCCGTGAGGCCGTGCCGGTCGCTTGAGTGTCGCCTGATCTTGCGCGTGGAGAGCGATGCTGTTTTGGAGAGAGGAGCAAAGAAGAGAGCTCGAGTCGACTGGGGCTGGAGAGGTCGCTGGCCGTATCTTCGTCAATCTGACGCTTCCGCTTTGGCGTACTTCTGGCCGAAGCCATAGAGACACTTGATTTTTCTGACTTTGGCGAGGTGGGCTCGCCAAGTGTTTCTTGTGATGACGAAGGCTCGGGAGAAGACAGAGCCAGGGAGGGCCTGAGAGTGTGACTGAGAGAGCCGCTGAGAGAGCCGCTGTCCTCCACTTCACTTTCCTTTGCACGCGACTTACTCGAGATGGTTCTGCGGATGGCCTTCTTTTGGGTCCCATTAAGACGCGGCCTGCTTGTCGTCGTGCAGCTCAGTCTTGGCAACGATGCGGGCCCATTATCCTTTACTGAGGCTGTTGGGTGGAGTGGCATGGTGCCTGCCTTTGTCTTGGTGCCTGCCTTTGTCTTGGTGCCTGTCTTTGTCTTGGTGCCTGTCGTTGTCTTGGTCGACGTGTCATTTCTCTTCTTGCTGTGCGGGTTGTCGTCGCTGGAAGAGTCGATGTCGAAGACAGAGGGGGGAGGGCCATCGACGGGAGAGGGCGGCCCCCGCGATTGGGAGAGCCTGGTTAGCTTGGTGCGCTTCGCATTATTTGTGAGCTTGGTGTCCTTGGTGACCTTCTTGTGTCTGGAGTCTAGTTTGGTGGAGGCATCTGCTGCTTCAGTCAACTCCTGAGCCAGTTGGCGCGATGGGCCGGCGTTGGTGCTGACATCAGCAGACTCGTCGCTGGGGGGCGTGGAAGCGCTGAATCGCCGCGGCTCCTTCTGGGTGACATTGAAGAGGTCGTGAACCACTGCGCGCCTGTTCGACTTGCCGTAGGTGGCCAGTCGCCTGCGCGAGAGGTCCATGCGGAGGTGGTGTTTGTTCAGCGAGGCGGCCGCGTCGGCAAAGGTGTCGGCTTCTTAATGACCAAAAAGGGAGCATCGCAGGCATGGCAGCAGCGCAATTTTGCGCACAGGTGCCACACACAGCAGACGGCGAAGTGTCGTGGTCGAAGTGATGAAATACGAGACGGACGTTGTGTGCCAGGTTATCAGTCAACACACAGCTCCGTGAGCCAAAACACGAAGCGACGTCATTAGCAAACACTCCAAACACTCCCTCCAAACACTCCAAACACTCCAAACACTCCAAACACTCCAAACACTCCAAACACTCCAAACACTCCAAACACTCCAAGCCCTCCATACACTCCAAACGCCAAGGTCTAAACCCAAATGCAAACCCTAGGCGAGAAAATGGCTGCAAAGGCAGTGAGAATGCGAGCAAGCTATTATTAGAATGTCCAACTCGAGTTGATTGAGGGGTAGCTAATAAAAGCTACAGTACTGCCTCCAGCGGTATTCTGGGGCTGAAGTCATCCAGAACTATGTTCAACGTGCTCGGGCCGCGCGGTATGAGACTTTGAACAAGTGCGTCGAGGTAGGAAGCACAGTTATTGCATTAGGAGCGCTGTGATTGGACCAGGACCAAGTTGCTGTACCCCGGATCGTTGGATTTGTGGGCCGGCAAAAGGCCGAAAATCAGACCAGACCGACGCTGCCGCCGGCATTGAAGACAAATTACAAGAATCGACTTCCCACTGCTATAGATCATTAAGAGTCAACCTAGAGCTATAAGTTAGTTATATAAGAGTGACCACTGTAAGTAAGCTGCCACTACCACCGCCACCACCACCACCACCACCATCACCACCATCACCACCATCACCACCATCACCACCATCATCACAATGGAGGCCCTCCTCCGCCAATCCAAGGGCATGTGTCCCTTCCTCAAGAAAACATCGCCGGCCACGCTGCGCTCGCTGTCAACCACCCAGCACCACTCGCCCGGCGGCGGCACCATCACCAACCTGCAGTTCATTGCGCGCCGCTGCCCGGTCATGAACAAGGCCCTGGCCGTGCAGAGCGCGCGCATCCACGCCCGCAGCTATGTCTCAGCGCCGGCCGCCACAGGCAGCGCTGGCCGCGTCAAGGCGCTTCTCGAGAAGAAGCTGCACACGACTGCTGAGAAGAAGGCCAATGTCGACACCACGGCGGCCAACGTGGCCCGCAATGCTCCTGCTGCTGCGACAGCGGCGGTGACCAAGCCGACGGCCACGACGACGCCAAAGGCACACGCCTATGCAGGCCCCAAGCCTGCCGCGCCAGCCAGGCCGCGCTTCGACTACGAGGCCTTCTACCAAGGCGAGCTCGACAAAAAGCACCAGGACAAGTCGTACCGCTACTTCAACAACATCAATCGCCTCGCTCAGCAGTTCCCCCGCGCGCACATGGCTGAGCAGCACGAGCGCGTGACGGTGTGGTGCTCCAACGACTACCTGGGCATGGGCAGCAACAAGCACGTCCTTAACACCATGCACCGCACTCTCGACACCTACGGCGCTGGCGCCGGCGGCACTCGCAACATTTCCGGCCACAACCAGCACGCGGTCGCTCTCGAGAAGACGCTCGCCCAGCTCCACGGCAAGGAAGCCGCGCTTGTCTTCTCTTCCTGCTACGTCGCCAACGACGCCACTCTCGCCACGCTGGGCTCTAAGATACCCAACTGTGTCATCCTCAGCGACAGCCTGAACCACGCCTCCATGATCCAGGGCATCCGCCACTCTGGTGCCAAGAAGATGGTCTTCAAGCACAACGACCTCGCCGATCTCGAGGCCAAGCTGGCTTCTCTGCCGCCCGAACAGCCTAAGATCATTGCCTTTGAATCCGTCTACAGCATGTGTGGCTCGGTGTCGCCGATCGAAGCCATCTGCGACCTGGCCGACAAGTACGGCGCGATCACGTTCAACGATGAAGTCCACGCCGTCGGCATGTACGGGGCCAACGGCGCCGGTGTGGCTGAGCACCTTGACTACGACGTTTGGAACGACCCCAACCGCACACCAGCCTCACAACGCGGCACGGTCATGGATCGCATCGACATCATCACCGGCACCCTCGGCAAGGCTTATGGCTGCGTAGGTGGCTACATCGCCGGCTCAGCAGCCATGGTCGACACCGTGCGCTCGCTGGCCCCTGGCTTCATCTTCACTACCTCGCTGCCGCCGGCAACCATGGCCGGCGCACGCGCCGCCATCGAATACCAGGCCAACTACATGGGTGACCGCCGGCTGCAGCAGATCCACACGCGCCAGCTCAAAGAAGACCTCACTGCACGCGGCATTCCCGTGATCGCCAATCCCAGCCACATTGTGCCCATCCTCGTCGGTGACGCCGCCATCGCCAAGCAAGCCAGCGACGTGCTCCTCAACGACTTCGGCATCTACGTCCAGTCCATCAACTACCCGACTGTGCCTCGCGGCGAGGAGCGCCTACGCATCACCCCAACTCCGGGCCACACCCAAGACCTGCGCGCCGAGCTCGTTGCCGCCCTCGAGTCGGTTTGGGAGACGCTCAACATCAAACGCGTTGCCGACTGGGAGGCCCTCGGCGGCTTCCTCGGCGTCGGCGTCAAAGATGCCCCTGAGGTGATGCCCTTGTGGACCGATGCTCAATTGTGCGATATCGAGCAGAACTTGGCCGCCGCCGCCACCGCCAACCCCACTACTACTACTACCATCACAGACAAAGTCCCCATGGCCGCTCCTGCCGCTTGAAGGCCCGGGAATTTTTTAATTTTTTTTTACAAAGTATCAACAAATTTGATCATTCTTCACCTTGGGGGAACTTCCATGCCCATGCATGGACGAAACTCCTAGTGTGTGACAGGCGACTTGACAGTCATATACTGCAACTCAGATGGACATATAGTCTGATGCCAAAAGAAAACAATAAAATAACCATTTTTATGGTTTTGAAAATAAATCAAACCCTTCTCTCTTCGCTTTTTTCTGACGTTTTCCATTGCTGATGATGATTCTGTAAATATGTCGCGTCCACTTCTGACATTTAAAGGCGACTGACTAGTAGTAGCTGTCCAGACCCACGTCATTCTCTTCCTCATCTCCTCCGCCTGCTCGACACAGCTCTCCCCTGGCTCAGCTTGGGAAAGTCAAGGGGAAGCATCAATTTGGCAAACACAGGCTTCTTGGTGGATGATGGTCCTGCAGCTGCATCTGCATTTGATTCACCAGTGTTCTTGTCCAGCTCCCTCAACCTCCACCTCGTAATCTCGGCCTCCTTGGCGCTCTCGACTTTGCATCCTAGTTCGCGGTACAGGTGGGTGCCCTGGCTGCGGCCGAGCCCCAGGTCCAAGAGCACGTCGCTCGGCTCGACGGCCAAGATGCACGCGCCCGCCGACAGGGCCAGGCCGGGCGGGATGCGCAGCGTCAATGCCAAGATGAACGTGCGCAGCCGCGTCAGCGAGAAGTTGGTGAGGCGGGGATCCGGGAAGAAGTGCATGGCCACTTGCTTGACAATGTGCGCTGGCATGCGGTGGCCTTCCTTGATCGCCTCGTCCGGCCACTGGTCCGTATGGGGAAGCCGTTCATTCTGCGGGAGTGAGCTGACCTGCCGGTGCACATCGAGCAGGAATTCAATGTATCTCAGTATCTGCAGTGTTTCCAGTATCGACTTGTCGCTTGGGTTCTCCATGTGGCGTTTGCTCAGTATCCACACCCGGTGCGCAATGTACCGGTACCGCGACAACACTGGCTTCTTCTTGCTGGCTAGGCGCATCCACTCTGCAATCGGCATCGAGCCGAGTGTTGCTGCCGTCGGTTGCGGCACCACTAGTGTGCTTAGGGGGTAGACATCTGCTACCTCAGTAGCGTCGAGGTTGGCTTGCGGCAAAGGCTTGGTCGACTGCAAGGAGCCCGGGCCAGCCCCGTCGCCGTCATCATCGTTGACGGTGTCGTCGGCAATTGTCGATAAAATGGCCTGGGCCAAAGGGTCGTCAGAGCTTGTGCTGTTGGCAATGAGCCGGTTTTCTGCCATAGTTGCCACTGCTTTTTTCGCCTTCTTGGACCCAAAAGCCTCTGTCAATGTTGCACGGCTCGAGTAGACGGGTGCCGCACCGCCGTTATCGTCCTCGTCTCGTTCGCCATCATTGTTCGGCGTGAATTTACGCACTTGGCGTTTCACCGTCACCTTCTTGGCCTCGGTGACATTGAGTCGACTGTTAGAGGGGTCGAAGACGGCGACATAGTGCTTGAGATGGTGCTCGTTCGAGTCAACTGTCTGGCTTTCTACTGCGCTGAAGTCGATCGTCTCGTGCGAAGCGGAATGCAGGAGCAGGTCTGTCTTGCCTGAGTCGTTCTTACGCACATAAGAAGAGAATCTGAGCGACGCAGAGAGCAGTGTGCCCGTTCCTGCAGACAGCAGAGTCAGTAAGGGAATCAATAAATGTTTGGCCGGGTTATTCTTGCTGACCGATCACTGGCGTTGCAACCTCACTGCCGCTCAGGTGGTGCACTTTGACACGGCGTCCAGTACGATGCTTCTTTGATGACCCCTCAGCCTGTTGCTCGCCCAACTTTCGCTTCTGCGATGCCATTTAGAGGTTGGCTAAGGCCAATACAAGAAGATACCAGGCGCTGCAAGCTGAGTGTGAGGTGAATAGCCAATAATTTTTTTTTTGGCTCCCTGCTAGGAAATCTCCATACGAGGCGGCGAGGCAACAAGGCAGCCAGGTAAGCTGATAGTTATAAGCACCACAACTAAGAAGGGTAAATAGGGAGATTCACTAGGAGTTGGACTATAAATGTTTTCTACTGGGATACAGATTCATCTTGTAAACAGTTGACCAATGGAATTAGGTAGGAGCCTGAGACTACGGAGGAGGGATAGAAGATGCATCAGGTCTGACTGATGCCACCTAGGCCAGTCAGTAGCACGGCACAGCAGTTGGGAATTGGCACTTGACAATAGAGAGATGGCAGGAGCATGGCTGGCACAGAGCCGTCTTGGTCAATCAATGACTTTCATTGATCTCGAGAATTGTGCTGCTTGACATTCCGACTCTTGGCCCTGGAGTCTCCATGATGGAATCCTCGGATCCTGGTAAGCAATCTACCAAAAGCTTCATGATACTTGTCCGTTTTTCACTCCTCCTGCAACCCGTCCGCGACAGGTGTCCGCGAGATATGGCTTGCAGGGCCAGTTCCTCCATGATACGCTCCGCATGCCATCCAATCCTTCGGCAAGTGGGAGGTGCACTCCTCGTGACAGTTCTTCTTCGAGTACGGCGACTTCTTCCATCATGTGTCCAGTAGAGGGTGTTGACATTGGTCGAGAGGAATAACGAGATGAAGCAGTTGATGCGATTACTTGCTGTCGTGGTTGTTAGTCTCCTGTCCTACAGCTCACGTTCACGTTCGGGCTGCCTACCTTCGGGCTCTGGTCTTTCTCCTCTTACGCTTGAGGCGTCGGACTCGCTTCTTTCTCCACTTGGCTCTCATCTTCGTTCAATTGATACTGTTGACAGTCAGACAGGCTTTGGGATTAGAGGCATACTAAATGGCACTCACATTGACGGAGATGAACTTGTTGATGAGAGATGCCAACAGAACTCTGAGTGGGGAATTGCAAGTCGAAAAATATGTGTGGCATCACGCCAAGCCGTTGTGGAGGGACTCTTGGCGTAATGTCACGTGCGTACTTCTTCCTATTCAGGTGTGGCTAGGCATAGGCAATATTGGCATTTACTAGATCAGCATCCACATCTCTCATAATGTTTGCAAGGCCGCACTTTGGTAAGACAACCAATATTGTTTTGCTTGAACTGTTTCCTATCTATTATTTTCCTGGCCCTTTGCAGTACATGAGCGGAGTCCTTTCCAGAGCAATGGCCATTTCATTGTCTGGTGTGTCTCATGACTCCACCCTAACCAGTGCCTCGAAGGCCCAGCATGCCGGAAGTCTGACCCAAAAAGATGCTGCCGGCAAAGTTGTTCAAAGTAGGTGATGTAGCAGCATCGCGACTGCTTGGATACTAGCTGGAGCAGGAAAACCAATCTACACTGACAAAGAGCTCATCATCGGCCGAGATGAGACAAGATGGTACACTTACTTGTACCGTCCAATCTGGCTGGTCTAACTCGTGCAGCCATTGGATCATTGACGACCCTCAGATTTCGAGAAAGCATTTGAGAGTATATTCCGTGGTCTATGATGCAGATGATCGCTCCGAAGTTGATCTTCTGGTCTACGCCGAAGATTTGTCTCAGAACGGCACTTTATGGAACGGCGCTTTCGTCGGCAAAGGCAACGGTGGTTTCCTCCTAAGCCAAGATGATACCCTCAAGATAGCACATAATGTCTTTCTCTCCTTTGACAGTCATCGAAGCCTTGACACGACCGACCACTTCGACCTCATTCAAGAAAAAGAGATGAGGGTCTGATACCTTGCCATTTGACTTCTACATAGGCTGATCTCTAGAGGCATTTTCGGACTCGTACATTGTCACTGACAGGCTTCTGGGTTCAGGAGCCTTTGGTCGCGTCTTCATGGCCGTTGAACAAACAACTCGCTCTCAACTGGCCTGCAAGGTCGTGGATCTGCGTAGGTTTAAGCAGCAGAGCTCTTCGAGTCACGGAGCAAAACAAGGCAGCAAACTTGAGGATAAGCTAAGGGTGTACTACCGCGAGGTCGAAATCTTGTCGAGCATAAGTCACGTAAGTAAAATAGAATAGAATCTATTGTTCATGCTAGACTGACATTTACGAGCCGAATATCATCAGTCTTGAGAAAGTGTTCGTTACACATAACACGCTGTAAGTGCCTTCAGGATCGCCCACTGCCGCAGCTGCTTACGGTAACAGGTACATGTTCCAGGATCTTGTCACTGCCGGTGATCTCTTTTCTTACATGGAGTCGAAGGATGGTAAGCTCTTGGAAGTCGAGGCTGCTGTAATCATAAGGCAAGTCTCGGTAGCTTTGCGCTTCCTTCATGAGAATGCCATTGTTCATCGAGATCTCAAGCCTGACAATATCCTGATGACCAGCTTGTCGGTTGGGTGTCGAATCGTGCTGACTGACTTTGGGGCTGCTCGGCGAATCCATTCCCCTTCGTCAAGGATGCTGTCGCTAGTTGGCACAGACGAATACGCTGCGCCGTAGGTTTCCTTCTCCGCCATCGATCGCGTTGTTAACAGAGGGTCAAGTGAGATATTCGGCTCACGAAAACACCGACAGTGTGAAAAAGGCTACACCAGCGCCGTCGATATGTGGTCACTTGGATGCGTGACCGTCATTCTTCTGACTGGGGGCTCAGCTTTTAATGACCCAGAAACAAACACTTACTCTGAGAAGCTGGCAAAGGAGTGCAATCTCGCATTTCTGCAGCAGAGCTCGGAATGGCGGCAAGTCCGCGCTCGGCCGGCTGCATTTGTTGAGAAGCTATTGGTATTAGACGAAGAGCAGAGAATGACTGCCCAACAAGCGCTAGATCATGAATGGTTTTCCAACGAAATACACAGAACCAACTTCGAGGACCTATATCATCGAACCGTCAAACATTGGAAGCGCCGCTCTCGACGGACAAACATCCTCAAGTTTCAAGATGCTGTAGCACCTTAGAACATCGAGGCTATTGTGCAGGCCATGCCAAGGGAAATCACCTAGTCTTCTTCTTTGTGCAAGGATCAGAATCGATGGAAGAAGCCGACGCTTCTGTCGCCATTAATCACTCGTGCTGTATAGCCAAGCCGACGTGTTAAGCAGTTCAGAAGGATGGTACATGGTCGGAGATTGGTGTAATTTTGAAGCAGGGGAGGTCTAGTGGCAATTAATACGAGAAACATCTTCATGAAGCTTTGAGCGAGCTGTGGCACATCTGCGTTTGCAAGACGGAAGTTGAATACGAAAGGGTCTGCTTCCATATACGCTCATACGCCATTACTTCTCATAAGCCATGGGGTTCAATGCATTTGATAATCGTGTTGAAATCGCAGCTTCAATCTCCTTAACTCACAGGTGCAGACCGTCAGTCTCGAACGGGAGTGTATCGATTCCAGCTTCCTGTTGAATGGCCTGAAGCATGCGAGGAGGGAAGTGAGTGGTGCTGCCACCTTCTTCCACAATCTTCAACAGCTTCAGAAAGAAGTCCTGTCTCAAGACTTCCATTAGATAATCAGATTGGTCGATCATGCCAGATGCAACATATCTCAGGAGGCCGCCATAAGGCTGCGCCTGCGCGTCGTCATCTTGCTTGATGAAGACTGCTTCAACATTCGGCAACGCTGTTGCTGTGATCTCAACCCAATCAAGCTGAGCAACCTGAGCCACGAAATCAAACAGCCGTGCTTGTGAGATGGTGACTGCTTGCCGTCCTTTTATGGTCGTCAACTCGTGATTTGATTTAACGAGCGAGGTCCAGAGGAACAACAACGAGTAGACCTCGGCGTCATGAAAGATCCTCCGCCACAGCAAGCCTTGGCCGTGTGCTGCGCCAGGTGTGGGGTCGGATGGCACAACAGTGAGGTTGTTAGGGCTATCGACGCCAAGCAGAGCAACGATACATTCCAACGCTCTCTCTGAGACCTCGGTGCTTTCGACAGAGAGCCATGTCGTAATGAGGAGCTGAACCAGACTTGAGCTGGCAGCGACAAATGCAGCGCCACTCGGTCTATCAGCAGCCTTGGTGAGGTATGCCAGGCACAACAGCTGAACAGGGACAGACGGAGATCGCAAGCCTTCTTCAAGCTTTGCAGTCGAGATGGTCGTTTTCAGCTCATCAAAGGGAATGAGCCGGACAGACCGTTCCAGTAAGCGGGTCAGTGGAGTGGGATCTTGTTGTAGAACCTGGAGGAGTTCCTCTCCGGTTTGTAGCACTCGCCATAGAAGCTGTCGTGGTGTGTGAGAATCCAGTGAGCGTTCTGCGCGTTTCAACAAGTCATCGTCCAATCTGTTGGCTGCAGGCTCTTTGTCAACCTCGCTGAAATGGACAAAGACATCTTTGAACAGGACGCCTTGGTCCTCTACGTATGTGTCCATATTGGCCGAGTTTGGATGTGGACCATTTCCACTGCTAAGGCGTTGTTCATGGCCTGATTATTCATCAATAGCACTCTATAGCAAAGTGGGGCTCCCAGCCTTATCAGTTGCCTGGCAGCCTTGTTTGACCGTCCTCCTGTCTGTCTGCTACTTTGCCTCCTCTTTTTCATGTGTTTGTGTTTACACTTTGCCAAACACGAGAGTGCACAATCGAGGTCATGCCGGAAGTAACTGATAATCCGCTGATCTCTACAAAGCCGTCAGACTTAGACGTGACAGTTTCACTCCATCCACTTGTTCTACTCACAGCCTCAGACCAAATCACCAGGCACCGAGTCAGAGGAGATAAAGGCCCAATAGGCGGAATCCTGCTTGGGCAGCAGAAGGGACAGGAAATCACCGCCGAGCATGCGTTTGCAGCGGCCTTTGGGAAGAACGAATCAGGCCAGGATGTATTCATGCGAGCATGGCTTGAGGAGAGGATACAGCAGTGTACAACCCCTGTACTCCAGCAGCTAGACACACCATTGACAGCCCGCAGATCGAGACGTCCACAAGGCCCCCGCTCTTGACGTTGTTGGCTGGTTCACGCTCTGCTCCGCGGCCGGGCCCCGTCCAGAGTTCGTTCCGCTCCAACTTCAGCTGAATTCAATCAACGAAAGCGCCATCTTACTCGCAATCCACCCCGAAGCCTTCGAGTTCACACAAGCCGTCAACCAGAAGCTGCCGATTTCTCTCTACGAGTCTGTCCTGGAGTCAGAAACGGCGGCGGCGAATGCGAATGACGAAAGTTCTATGCAAGTTGATGGCGACGAGCTCACCGACCTCAAGTTCCGCATCATACCGTACACAGTCGAGACCGACGAGGCCGAGATGATTGCTATCAGCTATGTTGCGAAAGGTGCAGGTAGCGCAGCCGCCGTGGCAGAGCAGTCCCACACCAAGAAGGTCGAAGTGAGCACACCGCCCGAGCACGCAGACACTCCAAAAGAAGGCGTTTCGGCTTCGCCTGCGCCAAACAGGAAAGGCAAGAAGCGTGCTACGACGCCTGCCCAAGACCAGATCACAGACAGCAAGGAAACAAACGGCGATGCCCTCGACCTCGACCTCCCCACACCTGAAGAACAAGACACGATCTCGAGTATTCAAACGCGGCTCAACAGTGTGAAAATGCTCCAGTCCCGAATTGACCTGCTTCAAAAATTCGTCACTTCTCTCCCGCCATCCTATGTGACTGACCCATCTATCCCACTGACCGTCGACTCGCCTTCGCCCTCGCATCTTGTCCATTTGCGCAACATCCAAGCCCTCCTCACACGCCTCTCGCTGCTCACATCACCATCTGAAGCCACGGCCACCACTAATCTCAACAGCATCGGCACAAGCAGCACTGGTCCTGCTCAAACAAGCCTGGAAGCGGCCGCGCAAGCACAAGCCAACGATGTTGCGCTCGCCCAACTCCTGTCAACCATGAACCACGACGTGCAAGCTCTGAGCGAACTCGGCAAGAAGTTCTCCGTCGTCGACGCTGCGAGGGGATCAAAGAAGAAAGGAGGCGTAGGTGCCGGCATGGCTACAGGTGCAAGTGCAGGGCCAGGTGCGCCGGGATGGGCTTTTCACAGCATGCCGCTCGACGACGGGGACTTGCGAAAGCTGCCGTTTGGAACAGGCAGTACGCTTGTGTAGGAACCGGGTTCGATAGAATAACGGCGTGTTTCAGTGGGTGTTGCAAACAATGCAGAAATGCAGTTCATCAAGGCATATATTTACATATGCCCACACATATCACGACAAGTCACGACGGCGGGTGCTGCAGGTAGGTATGCATGACGTAGGGACGGCATAATAGAACGAGTGGATAGAAGCTCAGCGAGATGACAAGGTTCACTCACAACATCATTTGTACAATCAGAGAAGGAGAGAAAGAGACTCATCACGAGGATTTAGATTCTCCTTTTTTGCCTTTCTCGCTCTTGAATCTTCTTGTCTAGCGCTGTTGATTGTTTCGAGACCTCCATCTGAATTGAAGCATCCGTCTTCAAGGCTTGTCACTTCTACAGTATCATCATGTCCCCACCAGCCTACCGCGCAGTTTTTGCGAAAAACAAAAGGAGCAACTCCCCCAAGTCCCAGCCCATCCATCCATCCATCCATATTTTTTACGTAATCATTAGCTTCAAATATCTTAATGCTACGATGTCCATGATCTGCTTGACATGACTTTCGGAAGCTCGCCACCAAGTGTAGCGTGTTGAAAAGATTTTCATCAAGGCATAATAGAAAGAAAAGGGAGGTTCTTTTGGCGCTGATGCTGCTGCTGATGCCGATGCTGGAGCAAAAAGCTTTTTAAAAGTGGGTCATAACACCGTCGCTTATGCGCAAGGAGACAAATTCACCAGTCATGGCCACGTGCTCGGAAAGTAATATATAGGCGAAATAGGTGCGACTTGCAACAGCAAGGTTTGTGTTTGTTTATCATCGGCGAGAATAAGAGTTATTGGTCGGGCTCTCACGCAACAGTAACTGGGGTAGAACTCTCTTTTCGGAGGGGAAAAATTTGCTGAATCTGAATCTGCGTTGCTTGCGATCGTCTGACAGTGCAGTTGGAGGGGAGGGCGAATTCACAGCTGCAGTCGGAGCAGGGTGGGTAGCAGCCTTCTTGAGTGTGGATTTCTCAGGTACAATTGGCATCGGCTCGGCTGAAGCGAAAAACGCTGGCTGTGCCAAGACTTGAGTTGACTTGGTCCTCCTGATCGATTTGAAGAGTCTGTTTATGGAAGGCTTCTCTACAAGCACGTTCCTTGGCGGTGGTAAAGGTGGCAGTTGCTTGTTCAGTTCCAAATGCGATAATCTGGCGACGTTTGCCCGGTTAGCGGCGGACTGATAAGGAACCGTGGTATGGTATGGCGTATCCTCCTGAACCAATGCGATACTTTGCTTTTTCGTCGAGCTGCTCTCCTTCGATGTCTTGCTGATACCCGTATCGGCGGACTTGCGCGGCCTGCTCTGAGACGTAGATGTTGCACGACTCTTGGTTTTCAAAGGGATTTTGTACTTGGTGCTGGCACCAATCGAGGTCGACGGCCGTCTGAGAGCATCCGAAAATCGCTTGTTGGTCTCGCCTGGCGTTATCCCAGCGCTAGTCACAGGAGTTGAATAGTCAGTCCTGTCGACTTCAGAAGAATTTGAACTGCCCACAGATTCCGGGAGCAGCGGAGCCTGCAGCGGAGCGTGCCGCTTTGGGTATGTGGCCTTCTTGGGTTTTGGGTGAATGGCCGTTTGAGGCAGAGGGCGTAGCGCAGCAACTGAGGCGGACTTGCGTTGCACGTGGGGACCAAGGTACCTGAACGGGTCATCAGGCGTATCATCCGAGTGAGGTACCCTAGCCAGAGCAATGGTGCAAAGTCGCTTCAACTCCATCTCCTCCTGCTCGCTAAGGTGTTGACGTTCAATAAGGGGTGAATTAGGTACATAATGAGGATCATTGGGGTCTCCCAGGTACTTCTTGTGCAATTTACACTGGAAGCGAGTCAGCGACCTACATTGGCACGATGGAGTCAGAAGCAGCAGGCCTTACGGTAGAATCAATGGTAAGACCAAACTTGTTCCTCCTTAGTCCTGCCATGACTGCTTGATTGAGGGTGAACCAAAGATGAAATTAGTATGAGAGAATCAATAATGAATTCAAGTCAGATCACATGAGGAATTTGGTGCCCAGAGATCAGGGACCAAATGTCACTCTTCCGAGGCAGTGAAGGAAGACATCCACAGATAATGTCGCTAGGAGCAAGTATGATGAATCTGGGGCAGAATACGAAGGGAAGGGATGTGGAAGGCACTAGCTACTCCTTGTTCTTCAATTTCACAGTACAGGGTCTGCCACCCGTGTGATTTTTCCCATCACCAGGCAGTTCGTCTATCCCACCCCAGGTTTGGCAGCATCGGAGCAGTAAAGGGTGAGTGGGCCCCAACGGGAAGTCAGGCCGGCGGAGAAAATGGGATGAGACAAACTGTGACTTAGGCCTAAGTGGGACAAAAGAAAAGGGCATCACTAACTTATGATGGTCACGGGTCAAGAGTAACCTCCGTCCCAAGTTGCTGCTAACGAAGCTTCTCAAAAAGCGGCTTGCCGTCGTTTCACTTAGCGGCAGGGTACCCCTTCAGTCAAATCAGAATTCGCCGTGGTCCGTGAACGGCAATTGTGAAATTGGACCTTCCCCAATCTATTCTTGGCACGGCTTGCTTCGTGCCTGACAAAAAGCTTTTCTTCTCCCGCTTTGGCTTTTAACTCGCTGCATTTCGCAGGTCTTTCCTTCAATCAGCATTGCCAACAAGGAGCTGTCTTCAGCTGTCAGTCAGTGCTGTTTTCATGTAGGGACGGTTCACCCTTTCAGGCTTATTCTGCTGGAACATGTGAGATCTGTATTGTTGCGAGCTGTGATGCTAGTCCAATTTGACTTTTTTTGCAAGCCCCAGCCAGCCCACAAGACGACGGTGCCAACATATGGGCACCAGTAGCTCAAGGAGGAGGAACGCTTGTTTCAGGAGCGCTTTGCAAATGACTCCGGGATACTGTGTATATTTTGGGAGGTTTCTCCGCATCCACCTGTTCCTCAACTGGAGCTTTTCACGCCCACCTGGGTGGGCATCGGCAAAGCCACCCGCCAATGTCGATACCTTCAAACTGACCATTCTTCTTTGCTCATCTTGTGGCAAGAAACAGGTAGATAGCCCACACGGCTACTTGTTTGTTACCCCTCTGCTATACCCCGCAAAGGCTCCTCCCTCTCTGCCAATCAGCATGGTTGTTTAATGACGAGGCTGCCGAGTCTCTTCGAAGGTGAGATATGGGGCCCACCAGAGCGATGCCAGGCAACCAACAGAGTCTTTGAATCTATCCTGTTGTCAGCAAGCACAGCAATGTGCATGAGACGCCCATCAGGCTATGACGCAGATGTCAACTGCCATAGTCCTGCATGGACTTGAAGGCCCTTATATAAGACCAATATCTGCCCTGTCTTCCAAAATGACCGTGCATCCGCCTTCTCCCAGTTTTCCCTTTCGTTAGCCTTCCACCAGCCAGAAGATGGACACCGACAAACAAATCATCCCATGAAAGATCTAAGATGAAAGCAAGCGGCAAGGCACGTTCTAACTCCCTTGCATAGCCGATCCTTGACATTTGCCGCTGCTGTGTATGTCGACAAGAGGCTAAGTCTGAATTTTCAGCAATCTCACTTTCGATCCCCCAAAAAGGGCAGAAAGGGCCGCAAGGTCAAAAAGCAGCCTGCATCCAAGGCCAAGAACTATGTCGACGAGTTCTTCAGTGGCTTTCACTATTTTGACTATGACTCGTCTGCCCCTGTGTGGGAGGAGTTCAATCGCATGTGCGGCGAGTTTGACTGGACCAGCGATGATTACGAGATGCGAGTGGCGAGACGGGAGTTCAAGTCAGCAATGGTTGAGCAGTTCAATGCCGTGTATGGGACGAGCGAGGAAGATTTGAGTGCGTGGGAAAACATATGTCGCATCTTGAACATCGATCCCCCACCCACGAGCTTGAAAGGCTGTCGTGCAGTAAGGATGCACGTATCCTCGATACACACTGAATCCAGCTGATCATTGGGGCATGTGCAGGTAGTTCGTCGAACACATGTGAACCTTGTGGATTTGGTAGACTACTCTCGAACGGGTGAGGCCGTACAAGTTTTCCCAACCGTGGCGGCGTTACGAGATTACACGAAGGAAACGAAGAAGTTCTTCCCTAAAGAGGATGCTAAATCTGGGGGCTTGCTCCGATTCTTGCTCCGAGAGATCATTCAGTGAAATGGAGAGCCGACTAAGCCTTAGGCAAGGGTGGTTCCATACATACCTTCTCAATTCAGACTTACCATGTTTATCACTTCGGACCCGTAATTGTGAGAGAAATTAGCCCCAGCGTTTCAAGGCTTTGCTGTAGCCTATTTGAGACATCAGTAACCTAGGAGGACATGGTCCTTCATGGCTGGAGTATATTCGAGCTCAACGATGGCCACCAAAACAGTAGGTTGTACCAAGAGCTCGTATGTGGAGAGAGCAATAAAGACTTATTATACTACAATATCATCGCAAGCGTTAATCTAAAAAGTTACGCGCCAATTAGCCGCATGAGATTTGGTAATAGCAAAAGAGAACGCCAAGGCGAACACAGCATAGAGTTCTCGACTTTGGGCAAATTTGACAACAAGCAATCTCTCCGTCTCTGAACTGCAAGATGCTGGCACTCGCACTAACCGCGGAACTCACCGGGTAGGCTCATTACGAGAGCTCAATGATGCATACTGATGCGTGAACAAGAGTGACGAACCTCGTGCCAACAGATTCGATTGATGATCCGTACTACTATACCTTCAAGGTTCAGTGCACGTCGTGCCGTGAGACCCATGCAAATTGGATTGGCGTCAGTCGCCATGTAGGTATTTGCTTGCGCCTCTCACCACTGTTGTTCTGCAAGAACAGATTGTATATTCGTGGCAGGAGTTTGTGGCTTCGCTGTCCGACTCGACAACAGCGATTGCACCATGAGCAAACACTTTGCAGTATTGTCGATACTAATCCTTAGATGCTAGGAGATGAACGAGCAATCGGGAAGCCGAGGCGAGGCCAACTTTGTGTGGAAATGCAAGAATTGCAAGGTCGGGCTGGTCCTAGAAAACGCCACAATGCGCACCCTACACAATGCTGACGATATGCAGCGAGAATCAAGCGCGACCATCAAAGCTGCACCGGCTGTATACGAACGGTCTGACCGTGGAAAGAAGCAGAAGATCATTGAAATCGATTGTCGTGGCTTGGAATTTACAGATTTTAAGGCCGACGTGCGTTCTTGACCGGAAGTACTGCCCACATTCATCTGACCTCAGTATAGGGCGAGTGGCAAGCCACCGGCGTCGAGTCTGGTACGAAATTTTCTGGCGTTGATTTGAGCGAGGGAGAGTGGTTTGACTACGACGAGAAGGCGGGGGAGGAAGTCAGCATCACCGATATCAAGTGGGAGATTAGGCGGGCATGAGAACTAAAGAGGCTGTAGACGAAACGATGGGAGGCAATAACGACATTCTGGCCTATTCCAGCTCATTTCGCATACTGTACTGGTAGTCTTGGTTGGGTCGTGTGCTGTGGGAGCTGCCCAGTAGCAGAGATCTGTCCAATGCAAGGCAGACTGCGGCACGTGACATGGAGAATTGATGCCAAGCTATTCTGGGAATAATTTCGATGTGACTTGTGCCTCAAGGCGAACAGTCCTTGTATGTATTACAATAGTATTACTGGAGCAGAGCTTTCTAACACCGCAATCCGGGTTCACCTTGCTGTTACCCAGACATCTTGGCATTTACCAAGGCACCATGAACGTAAGAGCGGCCTGGCAGCCAACGAAGCTCCTACTAATGAATTGCAGTTCACCCCAGTCAACCCGCGGCCGATGCTACAGTCGCTCATCAACGAGGATGTCATCATACGACTCAAATGGGGCCAGACCGAGTACAAAGGGAGATTAATCAGTGTTGATTCCTACATGAACATTCAGCTTTCGGGCACCGAAGAGTACATTGACCGAAACCACACGGGCACGCTAGGCCAGGTTCTGATCAGGCGAGTAGCCGCCTTGGATGCGCACAGGAATCCTACCGCTGACTTGGGGTAGATGTAACAACGTTCTCTGGATATCGGCAGCAAAGGGTGTTGAAATGAATGGCAATACCCGCGATGTGAAGATGGAGGAGTAGGACTCAAATTTTGGTGCTTCAATTTGCCGTCATGAACAGGTAACCAAGGACAACAGACCCTAAGGGTCGTGTGCGAAATACCGTCCAGGCCACACACGCCTCCTGCCCCGGCAACCTCTCTGCAAACGCTGTTTTCCGAGATTAGATTCAGTGCGTCTTTGAGAAGACACTAGATAGAGTTGGGGAGAGGGCAATTGCCATTTGGGTAGAGCGTCATGCACGAACTAAGGCCCTCGTCAAGACGGCGTCATACGTGGTCAGTGGATGCTAGTCCGACGACGCTGCGGACAGAGGACATGACATGGAAGATGATGTAGTTCAAAACAAGATCTACAGCCTGCAGAAGGCGTCCACGAGATCAGTGCAGAATGGAATAGACGCAGGAAAGAGGGCAGAGAATTCACTGGCTATTGGTGCTGACGGCGCTAGTGGGGCGTTGTTTCCTTGAAGGGGTACGTACTCTTGTACACGACTCGCAAGTCGCTTAGCAAGAGCTGCAATGTGGTGGGTGGCAATATTCCTTCTGCAAGATTGCTATCCGGCTACCTGTGCATTTACAATCAATCCTCGGGCCTCGGAATTGACACAATAGAATGTAAGACAGCTTCGCCTCCTGAGGCTGCAGTAGGATAGCCAACTTTTTTTCTTGGCCCAGCATCGATATTGCCATGCCAGGGCATATTGTGAAACGGCAAGTTGCTATCCGATTCTAGAAAATTGTGCAGGTCTGATGATTCTCCCCAAGGTGGACAAGCCTTGCTGTGGATCCTCACTGGTGCCCTGGCAGTCTTTTGATCAAAGCCAATTCTCCACACCTTGGGGCATGGGCGGCGAATAAGTGGCAAAAGTCGCGTGAACAGCCAGGGTTTGTGATTTTACCAGACTGGTTCGAGACCGGCATTTAGGTTTGGGACGACTCGCGTGTTGCGCGTTAATGACCCTGGGAGGGTGTGCTGATGCTTCGATGTTCGCCGCCTCACACTTGTCTGACTATTATATTAGTCTACTGTAACTATATATCCCTATATCTCTGTCCCCTTACATTTGCTACACACCGTTTTGCTAGCAGCAAGTACAACATACAATAAAGGACTTTACATCAGGCAATTTACGAAAGCAGACGTCCACAATCTGCCACCGAGACAATGTCTTCCAAATTTACCGAGATCCTCGACTCGCAGTACCAGAGTACTTGGCCAGAATCAGACGCCCGACTGGAAGATCTGATCGCAGCGTCCATAAGGGTAGGACGTGGCCGAACAGTATCCGAGACCAGCTCACAGAGCGAGCGCTCGAACAGCAGCCACCAGTGGAACGGGGACCGCATCGAGGAGAAGACTCGAAAACGTATCTCTCGACTACTTTCCATCACGCACCGGTAGAGATTATGGGCTCCCACCGAGGATGAGAACAGAGATTTTCCTTGCACAACCCTCACACGAATACGCATGCATACACTTTTGCGACACTCAATTTTCAGTCAACCGAGGAAAGAGGTCCACTTATTAGAGCACTGGAAGAAAGAGTCTGGACGCGCCTGAATAGTCAGACAGGCCACCATGCCGACAGCGGGAGACTAGGAGCCGGTCGAGAACGTGCACAGCCCGCAAGCCGTTTGAGGAGAAGCAAGTTCAAGCAAGTTCAATCGTTCTGCAGGCGCGCGAGCGTGTGTGATGCGTGGGAGTGGGTTACAAACATCGGTAGAAACTTTGGGTGGCCTGCGCCACACTTGTCACCACGCGCCTGTACCCCTCACCCTCAACCAGACGTAGGAACGCTTCGCGGGACAGACAGCACGACGAACATGCTGACCATCGACTTCTTTTAGAAAATCGGGGAAATAACAACTGGCGGCCTCACGGAAGCATTCTTTCTACAAGAGGACTCGTGATCGGGTCGCCCCTCCCGGCCCCTGGTCCTAAGCCAAAGAATCTAACCCGATTGGTAGATCAAGGAGGTGGGGGGCAGCCCGCACAGGAGTCCCTCTAGTACCTTCAGGAGAGTGAGTGTGTACGGCCTAGCCAACAAGTCGGACACCGAGTGCATCCCGGGGTAATTTGGCAAATACTTTTTACGAGATACGCGATACCATGGGTAGTTAGTTACAGCTACTGTACCGGAGTGGGTAGGAGCAATGACTACGGATTGTAGTTTCATAGAAATGACATGAACCGAACCGAGTTGCCTTTTGGGTCTCGCTTTCTCTCAAGCAAGAATCATCCCCTACAATTAAAACTTACCTATATATGGATTTTTGCTTAAAGGTGCCAAACTAGCCAAGGCCGAAGTCCCATAATTAAATATTGAAAACGCTGGAAAATCTTATGAAATCATGCTCTAAGATCGCACACATTTGCATCAAGCAAGAAGAAACACATGGGAGGATGGCCGTAAGCATTTGCGCTCCCTATATACTCCCAATGAGGCCTCTAACACTGCTACTGTAGGAGTGGTTAAGGCGCTGTGTTTAGGTCACCTCCAGCTTCTAGTGATAGAGGAACCCTAACAATTCCTTTGGATTCTTATTGTGTTGGATACTATGCATAAACCGCAGTGGGAAACCTCGTGGGTTCGAATCCCACTCCTCTCAAGCACATTTTTTTAGATCCTTCATTTATATATATATATTATATATATATATAGATGGAGAATGTATGTACAGGAAGAAGTAGTGGTAGTATGTATGTGTGTGTATAGAATAAATAACTTAGCACCTTATGCTCTTGGTCTACCTACCCTTTTGTTTTTGCAAAAGCAGCACAAGTAGTTATTAGTAGGTAGGCGGTCAGGCTTGGCAGACCGACTGACACGCGCCACCGGTACGGACACGGACGCGTTCAATCATTCCTTTCTAGCAGTCTCGGCAAGCACTGACCACTATCATCAATGGCGACGTTTAATAATTCTGACACTGTTCCTCCTCCACCATCGCAGTTCCAAGCCCGGCGGTCAGAACTGCTGGTATCGATCTCAGCATCTCTGGAGACGGTGCTGCAGCAAGTGAATCGGCTGAACCGGACGCTGGAAGGGATCATCGAGATTGGCAATGAGTTTGGTGGCGTGGAGGCGCTGTGGAGCCAGTTTGAGAGTGTGATGGGGAAGACAAGCTCGGGCCAGGATGGGGGAGAAGGAGAAGAAGAGGGAGAAGAAGAGGGAGAAGAAGGGGGAGAAGAAGAGACGGAGCAGACAATAACTAGCAGCGGCGAGGAAAGAGGGAGCGGTGATGGGAGTACAGGTAGGAATAACCGGGATGAGCGGGAAGAAGAAAGACTAGAAGATGACGGCGATCCGACGGTTCGGCTGAAGAAGGCCAAACAGATGAAAAGAGAAGAGTCGGTTTGATGACAGTCATGGTTTTTTTCTGTCTACACAGTAACTAACCAACAGTCATCCATCTGTCATACCATGCTCATCATTCCTGGCATGATTATCTCATGTCGTCCTGAGCCAGCCACTTCTGCAGCGCGGCGGAAGGGTCGCCATCATCGCCACCGTCAGTCATCATGGCATTGCGCAAAACGCCGTCTAGAATGTTCACTCGATCATAGCCAAAAAAGGAGGGAAGAAAAAGAAAACCCGAGATGCAATTGCAGTGCAGGATCATCAGCAGCAGATCAAAGAAAGTTGCACTTTCGCTTCTTAGCTTTCTTGACCTTGTTGCCTTTGATGTCTGGCTGGCGCTCGTACGACTCTTCTTCGGCCTGGATGGCAGTGTTGATGGCCATTTGGAAGACGTCGTTGATACCTCTCCCTTCTTTGGCGGAGCACTCGATGTATGCAGCGCCCATCTGGCGAGCGACGGCCTGGCCCTGCTCGGGTGTGACGGGGGTCAAGCCCTGAGAGCGGAGCAGCTCGACGCAGGTGCGCTTTGTCCGGAGATCAGATTTGAGGCCTACGAGGACGAGAGGAGTGTTGGGGCAGAAGTGGGTGACTTCTGGGTACCACTGCAGCAGGATGAGCACGAGCAAGAGCAAAGCAAGGCACGGCCGTGCTATCTTACCTTGTCCATAACATTCTCGAGCGAGTTGGGGCAGTCGATGGCGAAGCAGACGAAGAGCAGGTCGGTCTCTGGGTAGGAAAGCGGCCGCAGTCTGTCGTACTCTTCCTGTCCGGCCGTGTCCCAGAGGGCCAGCTCGACGGCCTTGCCAGTGGGCTGGTGAGTGGTGTGGGTGATGTAGTTTTCAAACACGGTCGGCACGTATTTCTGCAGCCATCGTCAGCGTCTATTTCGAGAGCCTATTTGAAATACGGACTTCGGGGAAATAGCCTTGTGAATAGCTAATCAACAAGCACGTCTTCCCGCATCCGCCGTCCCCCACGACGACAAATTTCTTCGAGTAAGCCGGCGAGGCCGGTTGGGTGATGTTTGTGGCTTCGGACAGGCGGCCCACGCTGCTGTTGTAGCTCATGGTCGTGCTGACGGTGCCGTTACTCTCTCGCGTCGTGCTGTCTCGCGTGTCCTCACGGGTGCTCTGCTGTCGGACGGGCTTCCGTCGAGGGGACGGCAGCGAGATGTATGAGGACGCAGCTTTTTCAGACAAGAGCGTTGGGGCATTCCCAAAGCTCTGGCGGTAGGCGTCGGTCATGGCGATGGTGATGATGGTGATGATGGTGCTGATGGTGTTGATGGTGATGATGTTGTTGATGGTGGTGATGGTGGTGATGGTGGTGATGGTGGTGATGGTGGTGATGGTGGTGATGGTGGTGGTCGAGGCCACCGGCGGGAGAAGGACAAGGACAAGTTACGGAATGCTGGTGAATAGCCGGGTGACAACTACAGCGCAGTACGATACAGTACAGTGCAGTGCAGTAGGATAGAATGCTAGCGGAACGTCTGCCTGGGGCTTTAGGCTTATAGCTCATGACGCCACGAACGAGGTGCCAACCTCGTGGGCTGATGTGGCGGCTGTTGGCAGGGCAACGCGCGCGGCGGTGGTGTCCCGCCAGCGCGGGTACGAGTGCCGACGCCTATCATTGCCGGCATGCCGAACGACAGCCAGACCATCGCCTCGATAGTGACGACCCTGCTTCTAGACGGGCAGCACAGAGCGATGGCATGGATAATGCAGTATTTATAGAGATGGCAGCTAGTAAAGGTCTAACGGCACTACTACTACGTCGCTAATAAGTACTTCGTACTCTTAAGTATACCGTACTCGTAGTCTATACCGTAGAGAACTAATAATAATGTTAGCGAGGTTGGCGCCCATCGCCGAGGAGTATCATTTGGCCGGTCCCGCAATCACTACCAACCAGTCCCATCACTACCACGACCTCATTCTGGTCCACCACATGCTGCCCTGACTGCCCTAGCGCGCCTCCGACTCACTGGCTCGCTCGCCTGATTTGCACACTGGACATGCACACCCACGGCACACGATGGCCCAGGAGAAAGACCAAGGGCAGGATGCAGGGCTGAGAAGCCTCGACCACTACCGGATCCACCTACCTCGCTGGCGATATGCGATCCGCGAGAAGCTGCTACCGATCGTGCGCTGGGAGACGCCGTACGTGGCCTGGCTGCAGGACTCGATGCGGCGGCCGGTGCTGGACAGCTACTTTGCCATGACGGCGAATCTGGGCACGCACACCTTCTTCATGATTATCCTGCCCGTGCTCTTCTGGTGCGGCCAGACCAGGCTGGGCCGCGGCATGTCCACCACCCTGGCCGCCGGCGTCTTCTTCAGCGGCTTTATCAAGGACTTTCTCTGTCTGCCGCGGCCGTTGTCGCCGCCGCTGACCCGCATCACCATGTCCGGATCGGCCTCGCTCGAGTACGGCTTCCCGTCGACGCATTCCACCAATGCTGTGTCGTCGGCCGTGTACGCGCTCTTCCTGCTGCGCGAAAACAACAACGACCCCAGCACGGTCAATGTGTGCCTGCAGGTGCTGTGCTATTTCTACGCCTTTTCCATTGTCCTCGGCCGCCTGTACTGTGGCATGCACGGCTTTTTCGATGTCTTGTGGGGCACCGTGCTCGGAGCCGCCATCGCCCTGGTCCAGATTGTGTACGGAGACTGGTTCGATAACTGGCTGCTGTGCGGCGAGATCGAGCACATGCTGCTGGTCCAAATGATTATCCTAGTGCTGGTGCGAATCCACCCGGAGCCGGTCGACAACTGCCCGTGCTTCTATGACAGCCTTGCCTTCGCCGGTGTCGTTATGGGCTGCCAGGCCGGCGGCTGGCACTTTGCGCGCACCAGCTTCTCCGTCGACGATCCAATGCCGTCGACCGCACGGTTCAACCTGCAGCGCATGGGCGGTCTGGTGGTCGCGGCCCGAATCGTGCTCGGCGTCGCCATCGTCTTTACCTGGCGGGCCATCATGAAGCCAACCCTGCTCAAAATTCTGCCGCCCATCTTCCGCGTTGTCGAGCACTACGGCCTGACCCTGCCGCGCCGCTACTTCCTACCCGCATCGCAGTACAAAACCGTGCCCGAGCAAAAGTACGACGACAACGTCATTCCGCGCGCACGGGACATCCCGTCACTACTGTCCAATCTTCGCCGTCGCCGCGCCATCTCCGTTGGTCCGCAGTCCGAGGCTGACGCTTACGAGGCGCTGGCCTTCCGCGAGAAGAAGAGGCGCGATAGCATCAATGCCTCAAGTTCGACGCTTATTAGCCCGACCATGACGACGACGACGACCACCACCACCACCACCACGACACCACCACTACTCAAAAACAAGACTTCGGGACGCTTGGGGCAGAAAATGACCGAGGCTAATCGCAGCACCAGCACGAGCAGATCCCGCGCAAACAGCCTGGACCAGTACAAGGCGCAGATGGGCGAGGCTACCAGCCCTGCCGTCAGTGCGTCGTCGGTGTCGTCTCCCAACGAGGGACACACTGGCCAAGAAGCCAGATCAGAGGAAGAGCAGCAGAAGGAGCTCTTTGCGCACGTGCAGAAGCCGCGTGTGCGATATGATGTCGAGGTGATTACCAAGCTGATTGTCTATTCTGGCATTGCCTGGCTGGCGGTCGAGGCCAATCCGATTATCTTTGAGTTGATTGGTCTTGGCGTGCGGTAGTTTGGTAGATATATCTATCAGTGCCTGGTTACTTTTTTCCAGTAGATGTAGATACAAACCCAGCGTCTTTGAGTTTGTTTCATTGACTATTATTGTCATTACTGTCATCATCATCATCATCATCATCATCATCATCATCATCAAAATCAAGCACGATGCAGAAATTATTCCTGTCCTTGCCGCTCCTGACCTCGACCTTTTTGAACACTTTTTTCTCGGCCTTTTGTCTCTTTTCATCATCATCATCAGAAGAAGTAGTAGACGTCCGCAGCGTCCATAGCGAGTAATATAGCCGGGGACTCCGCTTTACCCTGGTCTGCGCGTAGCCCAGCGCCTGCATGATGGCGACCAGTCTGTCTTCGGATAGATAGCGCGAGTTGTCAATGCATGGGCGTGGGAGCACGAGGAAAAGCGCTGGCAGCAGCAACAGAGCATCATCATGGCTGGCCGTCTTTGCCTTTGTATTTTGCTTCTTCTGTGGATGTGGATGTGGATGTAGAGGATGCAAAAACTCGACCGTCCGCTTCAACATCCTCCCTCTCGCCGCAGGGTCGCTCACGTAGTTGACCACCAGACTCAGACTGACCACATCGTAGCCCCTTGCACCGGCCCAAGGCAGCTGCGGATCTAGCTCCATGAAATCCACCTGCTCAATCGCCTGTGCATGCTGACTGTGCAGATCGATGCGCCGCACGCGCGTCGTCCGCGGGATGTTGAGCGCGTTGGTGGCCGAGAGGGCGCCGACTTCGAGGATCCTAATGATGTTGTTGCTGTTGTTGCTGCTGCTGCTGCTGCTGCTGTTGTTGTTGTTGTTGTTGTTGTCGTCGTCGTCGTCGTCGTCGTCGTCATCACAGCTCTGCCGTCCCTTTGCGTTGTGGTGGCAATGCAAATGCAAATGCAACCAGTCAACGAGCACTTTACTGGTGTCGCCGCCGCGCTGGCGAGACTGGCCGGTGACGGAGGCGCGCTGGTATAGTTTCAAGCCCCCATTGGCTTCGATTGCCGCTTCGAGAGCTGCTACGGCGGCGGCGGGTTCGTCGCGTTTCTTGGCCTGGGCGAGTCGCTTGTGCAGCGTGTGATGTGTCGAGATTATGGATTGGGTAGTGCGTGAGGAGAGCGAGGATGTAGCTGTCACAGTATTCTTATTTGGAGGGATGGCAGTGCTGTTGTTGTTGTGGCTGTTGCTGTTGCTGCTGCTGCTGAGACGTTTGATGGGCCGGGTGCTGGCGAGAAGTCTGCGGCGCTTGTTGGACGGCGGTGGCATTTCTGTCTTTGCTGCTGCTGTTGCATGAATAGAATAATTCCCTCCGCGAGCATTGGATTACCGGTACTCATTTCTATTCTTGTGCTCTTTGATTGTTGACTCTTACAAGTGCCATTGTATTTTCAAATGACGAAAAGGAAATATCCAGACCATGACAGCATCATCTTGCATTGCAGCGATGCTCCTTCCTATGAACTGGTGATCTACAGTACGGTACGCCTACCACCGTTCCTTCCTCCCTCCATCCTCCCTCCACCTTCCTCCTTCCGACTCCCTCCTTCCCCTCGTCTCCAGTATGACTAGGCAATCTCCTGTCTGTCTCCTCCTTGGCTCTAATCAATTACCGTATCAAAAAGGTGCTCATTAGCCACCCATCCATCACGAACTTGTGAATGCTGCTGAGTGTGGATTCATGGAGAATAAGGGCCCTTCTAAGGCTGCCGACGTCAAATGCCTTGTTGTTGCCGTGTGTCTCAATTGCTGAAAGCAAGGGTGAAAAAAAGGTGCACTCGGTGACATGCTGCGTGCCACTGGGTCGCACGTAAAATAGTCGTACAATATATGTGCACCACGTAACCAAGTTAATTATCATAAACCTACATCCTTCAGCCCGTCGTCGGCCTCAGCCGTCGTGAGTCTAAGGCCGTCGCCCCGATCAGATGGCAGTCTCACTGGCTGAGGCCTGGGCATGGGCTCCGGACTCTCGCTCCCGGCCCCGGCTATACGGAGACCAGAGCCAGTGAGGTTGACTCGGCTGGTGCTGGCCGAAACTGGCGTGGGAACGTCGATGAGCTTATTCTTGGTCGTAGCCTTGACGTTGGTGTCGAGCGGCGAGGCCGAATCGACCAACTTCTCTTTCTGCTTGCCGTTTCCTTGGCTTTCGGGCGGGGTTGCAAAATCCTTGACAACGTCGCCTCCTGGCCGAACGGGCTGGGGCTGGCCACTCTCTTCCTGGACTCTGGCCAAGGGCGAGCTGATTGTATGCCTCGGGCTGCCGGTGCCTGAGCGCGAAAATCGGTGGGGCGACCGGCCACGCTCTTCACCCAGGACTGGACTGGCGTAAGGCGAGCCTCTGGCACTACCGGAGCTGGCATTGGTGTTGAGACCGGGCGGAGCAGGCCGAGTCTTGCCAGGAGGTCTGCGGCCATACTTCTGGTCTATCCTCCAGCGCAGAATATCGAGGTAGCCGGGCTCAATGGTGTCGGTCTTAAACTCCTTCAATTTCATCTCTCCAGATTCATCGTCCACAACGACTCGGTCACTGTTCAGATCATCTGCGACGATAGCTAGGAAATGTGACCAGGAGCGTGCAACAACGTATTTGCAGTCGTAGTCGCGCCCGAAAATGATGATCTGGCCCCATTTGCCCATGGGACCGGGCGCCAAGTCGACTGCAAGGTTGTTGCCGCCCCAGTCGCGTGCCAGCGGGATCCAGCCGGGGTGGGCATAGGCTCTCTGCACGGCCTTTGGTGGCTGCGAGTCCTGTCGGTCCAACAGGTCCTGGCGCCATAGCTTGTTGGCTGCACCTGGAGACTGGTGATTCGCAGTCGACGACGTGGACGGACCGCCGTTGAGGCTCTTCAGCGGGTAGTGGGCCCTAGGCTGGGGCGCAGTGGACAGGTATTCCATGTTAACGACCTTCCACTGATTCCACTCCTGCACAATCTCTTCGCAGTCGAGCAGCATGCAGCCGAAGATGATACCGGTCGGTCTGCCCCCGCGTTCCTGGCCGTCGTGGATGCCAAGAGACTCTCGCACATCCTGCGGCAGAGTGACGTCTAGTTCGTGCTCCAGCTCGTTGACGTCGTTGCGCGAGCAACCCTCGCCGAGGCTGTCGAGTAGCTCCGGGTAGTTTTTCTCTACCCAGCGCTCCATCTTCTTCCACGAGTGCGACGGTGGCGGCGGTGGCGGCGATCCGTCTGCAAAGTCCTGCATCTGGATCTCGCCAGCACTCACCGCCGTCTCTTCGACCGTCGGCACCTTTGGCGACGAGGCCGAGCGCATGCCGGGCGAATAGGGCCGGGGCGGTGAGGCTGGAGAGGGCTGTATGGAGGCCATTGAGGCGCGTTTGGTCTCATCCATGTAGGTGGTCGACAGGTCGTGCTGGCTGTCGACCGCGCTCGTGGCCACAGACGTCAGGGGTGTGTGTCGGTTCTGTGACACGAGCATGTGCGAGCCAGTGCGGAAAGGAGAGTCATGGTTGGCGTGGCGGTCTGACGTGGTGATTGCATGCCAGAAGGAGCGAAAGGCCTCAGTGAATCTGGCCAGGCACGGGTCAGCAAAGGGGTTGCGGAGGCAGTACTGCTTGAGGGCTGCCGCTCTTACTGGTTTGCCATGACTGGCGGGTGGACAGCCGTAGTTGCTGCCACTTTGGCGGTGCACGAACGACGGACGGCGATGGACGAGCGACAGGATGGCCAATTGGCTGTCCGAGCGTGGTTGTGGCTTCAGTGGTGGTGTGTGTAGGCGTCGCCTACGGAGCCGCAGGCATTGATTAGGCAATGCAGGGACAACAACAAAGGGCGTCTTCAAGCCTCCTCAGGGCTCCTCAGAGGGCCTCAGTGTGGTGTTGCGGGCGCTGGCTCGCCGCCACGGACGTAGTGATGATAATATAGGCAGAAGGAGATGGACAAGGAGCGACTGTGTGTGTGTGCGAGTGACAAGCGATGAGTGGGCAAGGATGGCTGGCACACGACGCGGCCGAACATCAATTTCAACATCCCTCGACTCAGCCGCTCTCCATTGCCCAAAATTGGGCTCCTGAAGGCCAAGCACTGATAGGCTGCGGCGGGGCGCTGCCTAGCATGGGCATAGTCCGATAAGCCTAATCTGAGTAAACTGACTATGACTTATAAGGGCAGGCTCAGGTAAGCTCCGGGCATGCCTATGAGGCTCGGACACTTTCCAGTCGGCGCCTGCGATTGCAGCAGTAATACCCCCCGTACCCGTACTTGGCCGTTGATCCCCTACTCTGGCTCTGGTATGTATTTTGTACCCGTACAGTAGTATGTACTCAGCCACCAACCCCAAAGGGCCCCCCCCATTTCTCGCACTCGCCTCATACCGGTCTGCAGCCAAAAGGACGTCGGATGCAATCTTGACCGACGCGTTTCATCCTCATTGATCCCTGGCTACGGCACCGCATGCTGCCTGGTCATTGCAGTAGTTAGTACCGTACTGTAATCTCTACAGGCAAGCTTTGTGACTTCCAGCACTAAGATAAGCCTCTCCTGATCACCGGGGGGTTGTGTGGAAGGGGCCTGGGCCCGCCCACTTACAGTGTTGTTAATCCACCTCTCGCGCGAATGTAAGTAATAATACTGTAAAGAAAGCACAGACATCTTTTGACGACGGCCGACCGCCCTGTCCCCTTGGTTTTTCCATGCTCATTCTAGAAAGATCCCCATCGTCCCGTGTCCAGGATCCTGTAGTTTGGCGCGATGAAAGCCAGTAGACCGATGGTAGCCGGTAGACCGATGGCAGCCAGTAGACCGATGGCAGCCAGCAGACGGAGAAACAAAAAACTGGGATTTGGTAGGCACCGGCTTGCGCGCTACCGAATCATCACTGACTTGCACCGCTGAAAGAAGCCTCCAAAGATGGCCAATGCCGCCACCTGTCAGCGCGACAGATCAATATCAGCACACCCATTGGCCACAGCTGACAAGGGGCCGGCCATTCGCGGTCTCCGCTTAAAAATCTTTGACAACCATACGACTCCCAACCAAGCTCACGACTACAATGTCATGCCGTGTCGCCATGGCGCGCTCCTCCCATCCATGGCTTTGAAGATCGTTTCTTGGTCGGTCATAGGCTGCCGATCAAGTGACGAACCACGTGCGTCCGATGACAATGAGCGGACGGATATCTGCACGTGAGAGCCAATATCGTTTCTTAGAACGATGGATGGCTTCGCGTAACAAAGTTGATGGCCGTTCTACAGAAACAAGAAAAACAAGCAAACAGTTATGATTATGCAGCACTAATGCAGGTACACTTTGCTGGTTGCTGTGGCAAGGGAGGACGCGCAATCGCTCTTGATTGGCAGGATTGCTTGCACGAACTCCTCTGGTTGAATCTTGCGTACCGATAGTGATTTGACTGCAGAGAAAGGGTTAAGAGTACGTACGGTAAGAGAAACAAGGTGACAAAAAAAGGGTCTGCCTACTGTAGCAACAACTTCAATGCACCCATAACAGGCAGGCATCTGCAAATTTCTGACTACTAGGTACTTCATACGGCAGAACGGCTCCAATGCGCACTCTCTATATTGCTTTCACCTTCTTTGCTACAGCCAGCATCAGCACCACAAAGACGAGAATGACGCCAATGATGGAGAAGAATGGTGCCAGGCTGTTGCTCTCGCGGAATGGCACTGCCACGTTCATCCCAAACAGACCAGTGACCAGGTTCAGCGGCACCAGGATCGTTGCAATCAGCGTGATCTTGGCCAGGTTCTTGTTCGTCCCATTTCCCCGCACAATCGAGTTCACATTCAGCTGGGCCAGATAGTTGGCATGCGACCGTGACAGCATCTTCTCCACGTGGCCCAGGTTCGACATCATCGTCACAACGTGGTCCTGGATGTCGCCTAGGTACAGGCCAATGTCGCCCCGCGGAGTCATCTCGTACTGTTCATTGCAACGCTTCGCAAAGCCCTTGATCACATCGGCCTTGCCGCCCAGGAGTCGCATCATGTTCAGGACCGTCTTTCGGCATCCACCAATCTGCTTCAGCAGTGCTGACAGATCTTCCTCTCGCGCCACAAACACCTGGTCTTCAATGTTCTCAGACGCCGTCTCGGCCTCGTGGATAATTGGCTGGAACGAGTCGACAATGTCGTCGATCATCGCATAGCAGATGTAGTCCGGTCCGAGCGAGACAAAGTCGCCCAGCTTGGCGATCCGTTTGCGCACATTCTTGGCGTGAGGGTTCGGCGTGTAGCTGACACTCAACACCCCATCCGAGAAGACAACAACGTACACATGCAGCGGGTCCAAGAAGTCTGCACTCTTCTTGTTCATGTTGAATGACCGGAAGCAGACAAAGTAATATTGGGCAAAGAGCTCCACTTTCTCCCGTGGCTCTTGTGTTTCAATGTCTTCCTTGGTAAGCCTGTGGATCTTGAATGCTTTCGCAACTACATCCAGCTCGGCCTTGGTTGGATTGACCACATCCAGCCACCAAACACCACCCTCAGCCGCAACATCAAACAGATCCCGGAAGCCAGTCTCTTTGCTGACCAGTCCGCCCAGGCACTTGGCACGGATGCCAGCCTGGATCTCAGAAGAGAAGAAGGTGAAGCGCTCCACATCTTTCCACTCCTCGTACTGCCGCTGAGCAGCAGTCTTGATTGTCTTCGTCGTCGTCGTCGTCCTCGTCGCCGTTGTAGCATGACTCTCCACCGTCGTCTGAGGAGACAATGTCTTCTCGTAAAAGGTCTCGCCGTTGACTGCAGCATTCTGCGAGTCCTCCGCACCGCTGTGCTGTTTGATCTCCTCGAATACCTGCGGCGTTTCCTCGTTGCTGTCGCTGTCTGAGCGCGCGAACTCCCATGGGATCTTGCCTTGGTCGCTGAGAGCCACAAACTCATCCAACTCCTCGAAGTCAATCTTGTATGTCTTGCCCGGCTCCTCGTCCTCACCAAATGCATCCTCTTCATGGTGGTCGCGATCTGTTCGTTGCGCAATATTCGCCGGCACACTGACGTTGCTTAGTGTCGGCCGCCGCTGCGTTGTTCCGTGCGAATGCGTTCTTGGTCTCGTGAAATCGGCTGACGACGCGCGGCTGTTGATGGTCAGGGCCCGCTGTCGCTGTTGCCGCCGGCCCTCACCGAAAGCTTCCAACGAGTTGGCTGGCGACGAAGCCCTAGATGAGGACGAATCGCGAGATTGATCAAGTCGGACACCCATGTTCAACGGCCTAGCCTGCCTGGTATTGGTGTACTGCCGAGGTTTGACAGAGCCTCGACGGTTGCTACCAGGAGGGTTATCAAACCCGTCCTCGCTCTTCTCGCCGATTGCTTGCTCAAAATCTCGAGCCATCGGGTCCATCGGGGACCCTAGCACTTCGTCATATCTGTGCAGTTCCGTGTTCTCCATTCCAATGAGACGCGGCGATGCGTTGCGCGGAGCGTTTGCAGACGCCGGGTGCGGCACCTGGAGAAACCTGCGTCGGTAGTCATGCAATTCAAGAGAGGCGCTGGGGATGCGGAGGTCCCCCGTCTCCTCGGGAGTCGAGTCTGCCGAAGCCATCTTGTGAATTATGACTTAGGCCTGGATATGCCGTTGCCGGAATTAGCAAGTGCCAATTTCAATGCACTCTGCCCTTGATTGTGATGATCGTGATCTAAAACCCTATAATGGTGCAGCTGGACCAATTCAAGTTATGGAGGCCGGGTCTGAGTGCCGGCAAACACCATGAGTGCAGTTCCCAGTAGTGGCCGGATGAAAGTGATGGCAGGCAGAGAGGTTGTCACCTTGAAGGGAAGAGAAGAGGGAAGGGAGTCGCCGTCGACAGCCAGATTGGGTAGATGTGGGATTGATAGAAAGACTGAGAGCAGTCTTCCTATTCGATTCTGTAAGAAGCACAGAGCCAAAGCAAGACACCAGCTGTCTCGCCCAAATTTGAGAGTAGTGTAGGAAGCTATTGTTGAAAGTTTAAGGGCAGATAGATTGCCTTTTAAAGGATGAGTTGTGAGAAAATTTTGACGGGAAAGCCGGTGAAGAGTGAGTTAGCTGGAAAAGTTTGGCGGCATTTTAGGACACATAAAACTGCATCGCGCTCCCCCTCGCTGTTGCCGCTGTTGCCGCTGTTGCCGCTTTCACCACTCATCCTCTGCTCACCCTCGCTGTTGCCGCTTTCACCACCTGCTCATCCTGTGCTCACCCTCGCCTTGATTTGCATTTCCCCCTTGTTACCCGTCACTAGGTGAGCCTCCAACACCGGTACAATGGCTGATAATGCTTCTGATCAAACTCCTGACGATGAAAATCCTCCTGATAATCAGCCAGATTTCGAACGCATCAGCGAAGCACACCTTACACTTTACGAGGAAGCTTCAAAATTCCCGAATCTACCTGCAATGGACAATGGCCGCGCTCTTCTCAATGCCATCCAAGATCTCACCCGTGAAGTCAGACAAGGCTTCGCCAAAATGAGTAATCTGTATGTATTTATTATCATATCTACTTGTATATACAGACTCGTAATTATTCTAGTGATCGAAACAATGCTGCTCGTGTTCAGAATACCTATGTTGTTTCCTCAGCTGAAACCCTGTCTCCATTCATCAACCCTGAAACTGGCGACGAGATTGATGGATTTCCTGCTACTTCTGCAGAGATACGCCAGATGTCACCACAACAACTCGGTGCTTTACTGCGAGCATTGGGTCTGGATGCGGCTGGAGCACGACCGGCAAAGGAGAGGCGTCTCAGAGAATACATAGGCCTAAGACGGCGGCGACCAGAGCCAGCATGAAGTCAGATTAGTGTTGACATTCTTTCCAGACTCAACATAACCATACTCACTATGACGATGCCAATGGATATCAGAAACATCGGTACCACCTTTCACAAAAGGTAGAGTAGCCGACTACTACCCACTACTACAGCATGAAGTCAGGTTGGCGTTTGTTATTCTTCTCAGGCTCAACATGACCACTCAATAGTATGGTAAGGCCAACGGACATCAGAAACACCGGTACCTTGTGTACAACTTTACGTATCGTAGAGTAGCCAACTCCAGCCACTGGTGCAGCAAATTTAACAGTAGTCTAACCTCTTATTACTCACCTTGCACCCTATCCGTCCCAGGATAAGCACAGGGCAGCATCACACTAGGACCGATAGGGGTGAGCTGCAAGCATTTTTCTTGACTTGGCAGCAATAGGCAAAAAGACGTGTCGCTTGGCGAGAGATAAAATGCTCATTGTTAATAATTATGCCGGCGCCCCATATTGGTCGCCGGCCCATCGCTGGCATTATTATTACAGATCCATGCTCCGCTGGCGGGTTCATCCCGGGCAATTGTCTCGGCTCCAATGCAGCCACAGCGAGCGACACGACAGAAGGGGACTGGATACACTACCCATCCATTTCCATGTCGCTTTTGGAGGGCGAGAGCTATCGTGGCTTGGAGACTTTTGCGGTCGGGAGATCTAAAAAGTTAACTTACCGTACACGCCTAACTTGACACGCTAAACTGCTTTGGTTGGCTCGACTCTGACTGTTGGGCATTCACGTTCTTCTTATTGGGAAATGCACCTTCGAACACGGTGCGCAAACGCTCCCGCATTCGCTTACCTGAATCGAGATGGATGAATTCCTGGACCCGATCCGGGACGTGCTGGAAGGTCCTATTGTAGGTGGCTCTTTTCCCTCCAGAAGCCACACTGACCCCCTGCTAGGACTTCCACGGACAGCGCCTGGCCGAGACTCTCTCCAATAGCCTGCTCATCGTGTTTTCAGTAAGGCTCCTGCTGGTGTCAGTCCTAATTGTTGCTGAGATGCGCAGGTGATTGCCTTCCTAGCGGGCTTTGTCAAGCAAGACATCTACCTCACCTTGTGGACCGGCTTAGCTGGATTTCTTCTCACCCTGGCCGTCGTTGTCCCACCGTGGCCAGTCTTCAACCAGCATCCCGAACCATGGTTGGGTTCGAAAGCAGCATTGCTTGGCAGTGGTGTAGTTGTTGGAGGACAGAAACTGCAATGATCATATGGTGTTGACATCCTCTACGTGCTCACGTGGGCTAGACCCAGTGGTGGGGTTGTGCTCCTGGCCGTCTAATACTCCTATTCCACCTTGTGCACAGCCTCTATCCTGTTCTAGAGCTTTCTCTCTTGGCATACCATAACTACTGTGATCAAGTTTATACCTCACTGAAAAAATCTAGCAAGGCCCTGACTGAGTTGGTGTCTGTCTAGTCAATGGACTAATCATCGTCATTTCATTTCTGCATTTCATTTCTGCATTTCATTTCTGCACATCATTTCTGCACATCGAGATGCTAGATATATATGATGACTACGGTGGCCTGTTTTATGAGAAAACTGATGAATACCTCCCAGAATCCTCTGACGGAAAGAGCGTCTTCCTCTAGCTATACCTCTACTGCTGCTCCTATTCTCAACTACGAGCTTGTGTCTTGGGCAGGCATCATGTCCCGCTCGCTCCTCTACTCGGGAGCCATTTATTCCTTGCTCACTTGGGTTTGAATTCAGTTGAGCAAGCTATGTTCGCCTACCAATCTTCGTGGTTGCAGGAACTGCTCCTCTAGAACCCTCAGTTTCTCCTCAGCAAGTCGCTCTTTAGATCCATTCTGAATGGGTCGTGTCTCGCACTCATCTCGCTTCGCGCTCAGTGCTGCGAAACTACCAATCCTGAGGAGGGGATGATGGCTAACAAGACCTGCCTGGTCTGGTGGGAATGGAGTCGATGGATGGAGAATGCCATACTGGTAGAGAGTTATGACAGACGCTTGATCCAACAACGGTTCTGGGAATAGCATTTGCCGACAAAGCTTCCTTAATACTCTCCGTCGTGTGCAATTCCATTCGCTGCTCCGTGATGAAGCTGGGGAAAGATTATGGTAAAACAGCAGGGAGGAAATCAGGCTGAGATGGGTATCTAGGACAGGAGACAAGGTACATGTTAGGCACCGACGGCCAACCCGATTCGGCTACCTAGTGGTGATCCATCACAAGTCTTACGAAGATGCTGCATTAGCTTCAACATTGCCCTCTTGTCGACACGAAAACCAATGAGGGAAGGCTTATTAAGTGTGATTTGATCAGTACTCACTGTGACCATAATGTGTCTATGATAATCGTCCACGCGCGGCCATTCCATCACCTCCCGTACTTTTGGAATTCCCAGTCACGGTTGTCAAGCGGGCACACTTGGCGGGTCTTGAGCCATCTAGAGATGCAGTGGAAGTGGAAGGCGTGCTGTGTGAAGGTCAGGCAATGCCACATGGCCGGCATCTCTTCACATCCGGGACAACGACTCACATTGCAAATCCCCCAAGCGACCGTACACTCTTCGGTTGTAGCCGCTCCCTGATTTGCTTGACATTCAATGCCTACATATGCGGAGTCAGTCTCGTGCTTCGGCTGGAGGCCCTTCTGTTCCTTACAAAGATCCATAATGTGATTCCGGCAGATGGCACAGTTGTCCACGACAATGTCCCACGCCCACAAAGCGACCGCACTCCACTTCTTGACCTCAAACCGCTTCTTGTTATCGACTGTGGAGTCACCTGCGCCTGCTTTGGCTCCTTTTACGACAGCCTTGCCCTTCTGCTCAGCCGTGCCCTTCTGCTCAGCCGTGCCCTTCTGCTCAACCGTGCCCTTCTGCTCAGCCGTGCCCTTCTGCTCAGCTGTGCCCTTCTGCTCAGCCGGAGCGGCATCGGCCATCTCAACGTCCACCATGATACAGCAGGCACCACCCGCCTGTGCCGGAATGGATGTAGCGTAGACCAAACTTGGGCGTAGACCAAACTCGGGTCTGGATTCAGGGTATTTAGACAGGACAGATATGCTTGTAAGTCGCGTAATCTACGATAGGGTGGAGAAGGAATAAATACCAAGTTGCCACGGCGAGGGCGAGGACCGCAGGCAACCCCAGTAGAACTTCGGCGCGGGGGCGGCTCTGCGCTCTTATCGATAGTATCGCCAAGAGAATCGGATTGTTACTAAGCAGGCGTTCGGCTAAGCTTCCTTATTCGGCTGACAGCCAGTCAGGCACCGCCGGCCGCTTTCGTGGCCCACGACGCTCAGCTGTGTTTGTTTCACCCAGTGATGACTTCAGCCTCTTAACACCCATCTATCCGCAATCTCCCGCTATTTCAGAGTCTATCGCTTCCACAGCTGTATCCGCCGTGCTAGCCCTAGACCCAGTCTATTCACGGCCCGACCTCTTTCACTACAGACAATGAACACGATAACAAGCGCCCCACCATTCCGATCAAACGCATCACGACTGAAATACCCGCCTAGCCTTGCTGTCCCCCATAAAAAACGGTCCAAATAGACTCGTCTCACAGCTGTGGCCCCTCGACTCCTAAGCGCGGCTTGTCTTAACTCTGCATCATCTTTAGCGCTTGCGTGTTTCCTTGTCTGTCTATTCAGGTCCCAGGGCTGCCTATTCATCAAGCCCCGACATTGCAATGTCCACAACACTCCAGCATCCACAACAGCAGACCAAAGCGCCTCGGCGCTCTGGACGGAAGAACAAGAACCATGACCACGTGACGTCGTTTCATCCTAATGGCGTCGTGTCCGACAACGATCTTTCCAGTGCCCAGATTGAGAGCGTGGACGAGAATAAGGCCTTACGGCGTAAATCACATGTCCATCCCTGTTCGGCCAAAAAACAACACATTCCCTCGGGCAGCACATCGGATGTGGTGACCGACCGAGTCAGAGCAACGCCGACCAAAGCTACACCTATGAAACCACTGGCATATGCAGGCGCCACATTCACGAATTCGCCAGCTGCGTCAGCCTTGCCAATGCCAAGCTTCTACTCCAAGTCAGTTCCCAATGTCAATCATCTGCCTCTGCCGCCGGTGATGGCCGACCAAGAAAGCAGGCCATTTTCTCTCCGGGACGGATCGCCATCCAAACAAGAACCCACACCCCTCGATTTCCTCTTCAATGCTGCCAGACAAGCTAAAACGGCTCCTTCGGGATACAGCCCCAATGCAAAGTCCTCCCACCTGTCTGTCGGGGCCAATAGCCCAAAGTCCCACTCACCAACTCCACGAGAGCCTGACTGTGTGTTCCCTTGCGAGCTGGACGGGGCATCTACGCCAGGAGAGGAAAGCGATTCTTTCTCCACGCCCTCCTACAAGGACCGCATGGCAGCTTTAAGGAACAGCCGGTCCATGTCAAACATAGTTCGTGATCAGATGTCTGAGGCAGAGCGCCAGGAGAAGACAGCGGCATTGAAGAAATTGCTTCTCAAGGAGAACCTAGCTTCTCCATCAGAGAGCATAGACATGAACAACCCATTCAACGCTAGAGCTCCTCAGTCACACAGATATACCAACTCTCCAAACGCTCCGGACCGGCGTCGATCCATTCCTTCGACACCCGGCGGACATGGTCCTGAACCTTCTCATCAACAGAATGGCCGCCCGTCCTTCTCTCCAAGCGCTCAGTTCCCTCAATATGCTCTAAACAGCAATCATCGGCAAGCGTCAAGCCTGCGACACCATGTTGCCGCTGTCACCGAACCCCAACCAACCGAGCTTTCTTCCGATTCAGCTTTGACACCGCCCAGAATGTCAGCTGCTCGAATTGGTTCTCAACCTAGTATCTCTGCCGGCCCAGAGCCAGCTTCCCTTGCTCAGGCACCGAGCCACAAAGCCAAGCCAAGCATTGCTCAGATGGAGGAGCAGATGAGGACTTTTCTGAAGTTGGATGTAACTAGCAAAGGCTGAGAGACACCCTGCTTGGATTGGATCACGAAGCATTGTTTAGAAAGGACATTCATTTGAGGAGGATCTCATTTGTTCTCGTCTCCATAGCCCGCCGGTATCCATCGCGGCCTCCTGCTGCCTCGCGATGGGCAAGACACACCCCAGCAAAGACGTTCGCTACGCTTCCTTCGTTCCTTCTGCATCTCCACCATGGTCGCTATTTCATATCGCCTAGAGCCCAAAGCTCATGTAGAGACCTGCGCATCCGGGCCTGAGTTCTTCCTGGGCGTGCTTTTAGCGCCTTGAAAGCCCCGGTGGTGCCACTTTCAGAGGTGGCGTCGGAGCGACTCATGCCTGTCTATTAATCTTCATCTCTGACTGCGAGACAGACACTAGCTGCAGCTGGCCGTCGCAAACGATCGTTTCTTCGTAACCATCAATGCCGCTTTAGTCCAGTTCTCATGCTCTCTGGCTCTGGCCCTGGATCTAGCTCTAGCTCTGGCTCAGTCACTGCTCGCGCATCCTCTACACCCGCAATTGACACACTGTATACCCCCTCCATCACCACCGGCTCCGTCCTCGACGTCCCGCTTCATTTGCGCCTTGGGCACGCGACATATGCAACTGCCTCCAAAATTGGTCTCCTTTGTCTGCACACACCGCAAGCAACACAGCTTCTCATACCCTTGTTTCTTCCATTTCGCAATCAGTGCTGCATCTGCGTAGCCATTCTTCAGCAGCCACTCGTACAGCTGCTTCGAAATGGCCTCTCTGGTGTAGTACAGCTCATACACGTACCGAGACCGCGCATGTGACACCTGGAAGATGGGCCACGTGGCCTCGTGCTTTTTCTTGCCTTCATGCGAGAGCGCGGTGGCGTCGCGCATCTTGTTGGCGTATTCGAGGAGCGTGTCTTCGATGTCAGTGAACCCGGCGGGTGGGGCTTTCTTGCCCTTGGCAGTGCGAACAGGAGGCATTTTGAGGGTGGAGAATGATAATTAGAAGCATAAGAGGAAGAAATCTCACAGGCAAGAACAGTGTAGATGAAAACTAGTCACAGCCTTGTCACACAGCCTTGCACCCTACTTAGGCTAGCGCGCGATGGCCTGCAGAATTAGCGCATGCAGTAAGCTTAATTCCTGTCGCTCGTATTTCCTCCACTGTTCGTGTTCGTGTGCTGCAGCTGCGGAAGGGACGATCCACCTACCGGTATTGTCTGCTGCCCTCCAGCAAACAATGTGGCAAACACCCACTGTTGCTATTGACTACTGCCAACACTGCACTGCCATCCTACCTGCACCCCGCATAAGGTTTGTTCTCGGCTGACCACTCAGTCGAGGCCCTGCCTTGGATTTCCTCATGGCCCACTGCCTGACACTCTGGTTGTCACCTGCACTTTCCGCATTTTGACCAGAACTACTGAGCGGGATGACCTATATCCATCACACTGAGTTATCATGGAAGACACCACCCAAGAGGCGGTAAAGTATGTCTATACACAAGCCCACACTTAGGCCCCCGCCCTGAACTGACCTCGCTTAGAATTCTAGCCCAAAGTGAGAAAGACCTTGCTACAGTTGTCAGTCAAAAGGAACTGTTTTATGATCAATTGGAAAACCACATAGCCAAGTGAGCGTGGTACCAATTCTGTGCGCCACGCAACTGACGTGTGTAGATTTCGCATTGCTTGCTCCAACCTCTTCATCATCGACTTGCAAACTGCAGTATCCCAAAATGCAGACACTCGCCTCTGGTCCGCTCATGGACGTGTGAACTCTAAATTCAGATCCCACCTCGCCACTCTTCGAGAACAGTCTGCGAAGAAGAAGTATGTTGAACGACGCAAGGCCGAGGCAATCTATGAGGCTTTTCTCAAATCGAGTATCAGATTTTATCGCGCCTTCATCCAACGTTTGGCCGCACGTTTCAAGGACGTGCCAGATATTTTCAACATTGCTAAGGGATTCGGACCTGTCCAATTGACAGCTGATACACCACTTGATCTTGCCAACGAGCAGAAGCTCCTCTTGCTCCGTTCCTGCTTTGCCACTCTTATTCATCTCGGGGACCTGTCGAGGTATCGTGAGACAGAGCTGCCAAAGAAAGGCAGGCAACGAAACTGGGGCCCTGCCATAGGCTATTACGACCTTGCCCACAGGCTCATTCCAGCTGACGGGTTGGCCTTCAACCAGCAAGCTGTTATCTCGCTCGCCGAGAATGATCACTTTGCAGCCGTTTACAACCTCTATCAAGCCTTGACTTCAGAAATCCGGCCTGGGCCGGCAAGAGGCAACCTGGAGCTTGAGTTCAAGAAGATCCGCACCCGACACGCACGTAATGAGTCTCTTTTTGCCATCGACTCGACTTCTGTTGACCAAGAGCTGGAGAGAGACTTCTTGACCTACCACGCTCGATGCTATGGCGATGCAGAATTCCCAAATCATGAAGACCAATGCCACAAGATTGTTACGGCTTTGGTGCAAGCTCTCAAGACCAGGCCCTACGACTCGACTGCAAAGAAAATGTGCTTCATCAATATGGCCGCAAGTCACTCTGCCAAACAGTATGCAAGTGACGAAGCCGACTCCAATCCAGACCTGGCTATGCGGTGGTTATTGACAAGCTATAAGAATTTGCAAGATCTCAACATCCACACATTCACCTTGCTCTTGCAGCTCCTGGTCGAGGAACTTAACCCGGCCATATCAGAACAAGTAGGCGAGATGGACGAAGTCAGTTGTATTGCACACGTTACGCCGCTGTGTCGCAAAATTCTTCCTCATGTTCGCCTGTACAGCTTATGGTTGCTGTCTACGGCCGAGTTTGTCCATGAATCGAAAGAATCAATCAAGCACCCTGGCCTGGACCGACTCTTCGACCGCTACGCAAACGCTTTGAACATTCTCATCAAGATCTTTCCCTTGCAGAAATTGCCTGATTGTGAGCATTTGCTTGATGAGGATCATTTAATCCTGTCGTCCGTAGCATTCTCACCCGAAGCCAAATCTCGGCATACACAAGGAGCTGGTGGGAATACCAAAGGACGTCGGTCTAAAGGAACGGATGCCAAGCGCCCCGAAGTCGAAATGCTGATGCGAATCAAGGACTTGGTCAAAGATGGCCTCTTCCTAATCAAGCGCAAAGTAAGTTAAAGCTATCTAGTGGCCTAAGCCTAGCTAGATTGCTGACAATGTGAAGGATAGTTCTGGTGGGAAGATCATTCCCCTAGTATTTGCTGATATGCAGTTTGTACGAATTACCAGTCCATCCCCACCGGTTGGTGACGGTGTCGAATCCAGTATCGACTCAGCCATAGTCTACGACAGCACGGTTCTCTCACCTAATGGTTCCCTCCAGACTACTCATCCGATTGCCCGCTCTCCAATCGGTGATTTGGAGACTATGGATGGCCAACCAGTTGGCCCCATGAGCACTCTCTCCGCAAGCAATTACCCGTCCTCCCAATTCACAGCTGCCGATTTAACTCGCCAGTTTCACCAGTCGTTGCCAGCGCCACCACTTCCCAGTCCAGCATTGGCGCCATACACAAAAACGCTCTCTCTTTCTTCTCAGAGCCCTTTCCACCCACGACCTGGTGGCTCGATTGGCTCATTGTCGAGACCTGGCACATCGCGCGGGACTAGACCTGCTACGCCAACAGGATCGGGTCAAACGCCTTTGTCGGGTGCGATCGCTTTTGAGCAGGAAATTGCACAGATGCACAACAATCAAAATAGCAGTTTTCCCTTGGACGGCTTTAATGCCGCAGTTACTCCCACCTCGTTTTATGCCACATCTTCTAGCCGGGACGGCTTTTTTCGCGTGAATGAACCAAGGCAGAGTCAGTCACCCTCTTGGTCGAGCCCAGCGAATCAGACGTCGGGTTCTAGCACCGAAGTGCCGCGAGAGGCCCCTCGAGTTTCGCCATTTGGTGCCATTGGCGATTCTCGTCCTAAAAGCGCAAAAATTCCCACTAGGGCCCAGCATGGCTAGAAAAACAACATGACAGACTTTTAATCAAGAAGAAATTTGATCGAAGCTGGTGCTTTGGAAAAAGGCTCGAGGGGTCATGTTGTGTGTTGATCATCATGACGAACCAACCCTTGTATTGGCACCTTGCTATCTGTGTCTATCTGGCCTCTTGTTGTCGCAGCTCTAGCGCACCTTTTTGCTATTCTAGTCATCATACCATCTGAGATGAATGTGGTATCATCGTCTCAAACATCATTTGGTCTTGTTGAATAGACCACCGAAGAACTTTTACTCTCGCGCTGAAGAAATGCCCATAATCGCTCCGAACGCAGCAAGTCAAGCTGAATAAGTCTGCTTGGGCCAGGGGTATCTGGGAGTGGATTGTCGTTAGCAAGAGAGTATGACGTGAAATGCGACTGGGCCAGGGCCAGGGCCAGGGCCAGGGCCAGGGCCAGAAGATAGTGAGTGGTTCCTTGTCTCGATAGATTGCATGATGTACTCATGAGACAAGTCAAATCATGACAAATGCAACCGTATTCAAACAGTCCAAAGGCAGGCATTAAAGATGTTAAGGAGAAGGGGAATCACTTACGAAGGGCCCAGCTCCTGTAGACCTAGTCTAGCCAACCACTGGCCTTTCTTGATGGACTCTTCTAACGTGTTTCCCTCGACCACGCCTGCACACACGCCGCCGGCAAAGGCATCGCCTGCACCATTGGTGTCAACGATCTTGCTCTCCTCAATCACTAGAACGGGGTACTCCTTGACCTCGGTGGGCGCGCCTGGCTTGGCGATGGCCACGATAGTCGGGTCGGTGCCTTGAGTGCAAATGGCAATACGCGGCCTGGCCTTGTTGACCTTTTCCGGTACCTCGGCTAGCAATTTGGTATACTCGGCCAGGGACTTGCCGCTCTCGTAGCCAGCGGTGGCGGCCCAAGTGGCCACCTCGTTCTCATTGCCGAAGACATAGTCGCAGTACGGCAGTAGCTCCGCAAGCGGCTCCTTGAAGAACTGTGGGATGAAGCCAGCCGACAGGGAGAGCATGTAGGCCTTGTTGGCCGCAGCAGCGTGCTTGGCCAGCGCCAGCGCCGCCGGTGGGCACACGGTCAGGTGGTAGCCACCGACATAGAAGGCACCCGTGGCCTCGACCAGGCTCCAGATGCGCGGCTGCTGCAGGTGCGACAGCTTGTAGTTGTTGGCCGCGGCCAGGTGCGTCAGCATCGTGCGATGGTGGTCGGTGATGACCACGCCGCACTTGCCCGTCGGTTCCGTCGGGTCGACGTGGTACTCGACATATAAGCCCTGCTCCGCACACTTGGCCCGCAGCGTCTCGGCGTATTGGTCAGCGCCAACAGATCCGATGTACCACACGCTGTCAGCCGGAAGCATGTACTGAGCACCCCTCGCGGTGTTTTGCGCTGCCCCGCCGGGGATCAGTTTGGCGTCTCGGTTCTGGATCAAGTCGTCGTAGATTTCCATCCGTTCCGACTCCTTTTCTGCGTCTACGAGAAGTGTGTCGTTGAGTTTCAGATTGTATTTTTCCAGCATTGTTTGATCACTGTTTCCAGTCGGTGCCAAGAATAAATACATCATTAGTGGGAGGGATGGGAAATGGGGGGGGGGGGTGGGGGAGACTTAGTTTTACTTACCCTTTGCCCTGTATGTCGAGCAGCGGGTTCTCCAGGCAGAGGAGTTTGAAAGATTTAGGTGTTGACATGATTGCGGGCTGAGTGGTTGAGAAACAGAGGCTTGTTTCTAGAGAATCAAGTGCAAGTTGTGAAATGAGGCGTCCACAGGAGTGAGAAAAGTGATGGATTGCTCCATTGAAAAAGGCAAAATGTTCATCAAGATCCCCGATTGGGCAATTGACTGGCGGGTCTTCGGCCAAATTTGGAGCTTCAGACAGAGCACGTGTGTATCTGTCTATTTCTGTTTCTGTTCAGATCTCATCAATCAAACAATTAATAGCACGATTAATATCTCATTTGTCTTTTCATTGTGGCCGTGTAGCCCGGCAGATTGCTAGAGTTCTCACTCCTGCCAACGATGTCGGCAAACCCAGCAACCGAATTGGGCTCAGCCATCCAGTCAGTCTCAATCAAACAGGATCCATCGCCGGAACACGACATCAATCCGTCCACTGCGACCTCGAAGAAGGAGCTAGTTGATCTCGTCTCTCCTGAGCCGTCCGATATTGATGACCCCGACGTCGACGACGACGACGACGACGACAATGATGTTGATGTTGATGCCGACGACGACGAGGAAGACACCATTCCTTCCGACATCCTCAAGCCGCGGCCCCGACGGAAATCCTTCCCCAAGCTGCCAGATTTCCGCTTCGAGCAGTCCTATCTAGCATCCATCAAGAACGCAAAGAACAACACAGAAGTCGCCCTCATCACATTGCGAGATCAAGTCTTGTTTCCGCTTGCACAAGGCGTGCTGTGGAATATGGTCACGTTCGGCTGGCGCTACTGGAACAGGGGAAGCAAGTTCTCTGGTCAAAGCCTGGGTGCGAAGGTGCGAAAGTGGTGGTGGGGCTTCAACAACTGGAAGCTGCCAGCCGAAGCTACCCAGGGCAATCAACCAAGACGCGAGTTGGCCAAAGGCGCTGAAGAAGTGAGTGTTCTACAGAGGTGGCAGCGTGATGTCAAGAGATGGACGAAAAGCTGATGAGTGTGATAGCTTTATGTGGGTCAGTTTAGGAGTTCACAGGGTGATTAAGCTATAATCGTCTCGCTGCTCAGGTCGACCCGCGATTTGACATGGACCCCTTGGCGTCAAATCTCTGCAGGTCACAAAGTAAGCCGACTGGTAGAATGCCTAAGGTTGATTCCACGGTCGGATATTGTGGCAAATTGCAAGGAACGACAAATCCAAGACTTGAACTCCTCAGCATCGCCGGCTGATGGAATGCCCGCGACTTCAGCTTCCAAACCTTGGAGGAACTCGAGTTCGCCTGTTACCGCTCAAACATCATGATAATGGCCTCACGCTGCGTTGGCTTCGAGCATGCCAAATCATCAACTTCATGCCACTAGGATCTTGGTGATTTGTCAAAAATGCCAAGCCTCTGGTCTGGGCCACTGGCTGACAAACGAGCGAGCACGGCACTCTTCATTCCATGAATACAGGATATATAAATTCGACCAAACACGCTGGGATGTCCAAATCCAAGGGTCAAACCTGTATACGCCTTTGTCTCGAGCTCAACCCGTTTATTTGAGAGACGACATTGTTATCTCATTCCATCATGCCTGCCTCACTGCGCATCGAATTGTTCCCATCTGACATAAAGGCCTTCAAAGCATTCTACATTGACGTTCTCCAATTCAGGTTGCGGCAGGATGATGGCGCTTATGTCTTCGTCAACCGCGACGACATATACATCGGGGCTGCGGAAGTCTCAAACAGCGACTCGGTGGGTGAGAAAGAGAAATATCGGCGACCGGAGAAGGGGGTTGAAATTGTGTTCGAGGTGGATGACTTGGTAACGGAGCGAGACCGGATTGTGGCAGCAGGAGCGAAACTCACCGCAGACATCGAGAAGCAGTTATGGGGCCTGGAGGATTTCAGGCTAGTCGACCCTGATGGATACTACAGTGAGTGCTCCCCAATGCAACCTTACCAGGACCTATGTCTTCCTGTATCTGGTTAGACAATCTGTCTCATCGGCCACAGCCTCTTCCCTTCACCGCCCAGTCGTGCCGCTGACATGAACTAGTCCGAATCACCACACATAGTCCCAATAAAATCGCAAAGGGCGATTTGCATCGATGAGGCAGATAGCGGCGAATTAGTCAGTCACCTTGCAGCGGTGAACTGTTCGCACACAGCGTTAGTTATGCTTTCAGCATGGAAACTTCTTGTTGATCCAATCCCTTCTTCAGCATCCCCACGTCATTGCAACTGTCAAACTGTCATCCAAAGCACTTTTGTTTTGCCTTTGCCCAACTACGTCATATTCAGAAATGATACGTCGCTTGCGTCACACTAGTCCGGGCTGGTGGATCGTCGACGTAACCCATCGGCGCAAGCTGTTGATCTTTTGGATGGAATGCACTTCCGAGCGTGCCTCAACCACTAAAGGCTTGAGTGAAAATGAAACCGGAGTGTTGGGAAGGGGAAGGCAAACAAGACTGAGTCGTACGCGGATTTCTTTGTTAATTGCTATGCAAGACTCAACCTTGGAAGAGGGGAGGTTCTTCGCATGCTTATATCCAGAGTGTCACCCCCGAGTTTTGCCTGGCTGTCTCTTCTGAATATCTCCTCCGGGTGTTCGCTTACTGGTATTACTCAGCTGTCAATGACCTTGGCATTAGGCATGTCAAAATCTCCGATTGGCTACAAAATCGCCGTGCTCGGACGATATGCTATGGCTCTGCCGTCATCAATCTATCTACCCTCAAGTCTTTTCTTTCGTCGGTGGCGCACCTTTCCCCTGTTGAAGCCGGAATTGCGTGCTTCTGAACGGATAATGGACCACGTCAAGGACTTAACTTGGGGAAATTGTGTCTAAAACCCACCCTCCAGAGCAACTAAAGCTGAAAACAGGATTCTGGCTAGGTTCCATCGAGAAGAATTTATGTTTGTTGTGACGACATGCCTTTCGGACACGGAGGGGCTCATTGAAAGTAAAAGATGGCAGGGAGGAAAGATTTATCGCTTCTGCCTGCGCGTCGCCTCTATATAAGTCTTCATCCTTCACATTGTTCAAATTTTCCAGCCTAAGCAAACTTCTCTCAAGAACTATTCGCATCAAACAAAAAGACCAATTTCCACAATTCACCCAACTCACTTCCTCAATGGAGGCCGCCGCCAAGTATGAACGAAGTCACTGCGAGTGTTTCAGCTGCTGACTCTATATTCAGAGACGCCGTCAACTACGTCAGTGACAAGGTCAACGAGGCCACCTCTTGGGCCAGCCACGAGGCCAACAAGAACGTCGCCAAGGACAGCGACGCCAGCCTCAGTACCCGTGTCAGCGCTGCCAAGGATGCTGTTGGCGACAAGTTTGAGGAGAAGAAGAGTGCTGTATGTTGAATTGATCTCTCAGTACTCAGTTGTAATTTTACTCACAACTTTTCTCTAGGCTTCGGCTGAGGCCAACAAACAGGCTGCTACTCATTAAGGGCATGGCCTCTAAAAATGCCTCAAACCCAACTGCTTCCTAGGACCTGGGGTTGCAGTTCAGATCAGGGAGGCTTGGAAAGGATTCAATACAGCTTTTAGAATACGCATACATAGTTAGATACCATCAATCCAAGGTGTTGATCCGAAAGGTAATATCGATTCTCCGTAGTGTTTGCAATCCTTTGCTTGGGTTTCTTGTGTACCTGATGATAAGCAACATATAATGTGGTTGTCACTCGAGTATGTGGCTATTACCCCGTGCCCAATATGTTGACGACCACATTAACAGGTTCTACAACACCTAAGATACACAATTTACACCTTCTGGACTCTGCAATGTTCTGCTCCATCATTTCCTTGTGTCCGGAGGAATTGTGCTACTCTCTTGCCCCTCGTTTGTGCTCTAGGGATATTAATCCTCTTCTCTAGTAAAACAATATTCTGCCATTTCCCAGCACAACACAGAGAGAGAGAGAGACAGAGGGAGGGAGGGAATAGATTACTCAGAGATAATTGGGTGACGGTAAGTGACTACAAGCGGAAGTGGAGATGGTAGGCCGAGGAGCAGGCCTTGGTGTATAGTTGACGACGTGGTTAGGCGCAAACAGATGAAGCATCGGAGGAGTCAGGCGGCGAGACGGGGCCTGACCTCGCTCGTGTGGAGAGAGAGATTCAAGATCGAGTTGCCAGTTGGACACGACGTTTTAGAGGAAGCATTCTTCGCAGTCGCCGAGCTGGAAGAGACAATTTCGCCTTCATCCAATGGGCGACGGTGGAGGCGAGGACGACATGGAAGAATGGGCTGGAGAATGACGACAGAGTAACACCGTCATCAAACTCGGAGAAAACAACAAATGCTTCCCGAAGACAGCTGTACACTCACCAAGAGTCAATCTCACTCGGTTCAAGCTGTGGAGTAGCTCAACATGTGCCAAATTCGGGCTCACTGTTGCCTGTTCCATTCTATGCACTCTTCAAACTTGGCACCTGTGCCACCAAAGATGTCAAGGGCGCTGCCAATAGTCAAATCGACCCTTCCCTTACTACGATTCTTGACTAAATCGAGGTCTTGTTTCGTTCGAGCTCCGCCGGCATATGTGACTGGGATAGTACACCACTCTGAAAGTCGTTCGACAAGGTCAACGTCGATGCCATGCTGCAGGCCCTCGTTGTCAGCAGCATGGATGAGAAACTCCGAGCAGTAAGGCTCTAGCATGGCTACGTTCTCTGCAGATTGTCAGCCCTCGGTAAGATAGAAGTGTCTTCTTTGACGCCGCTGGTTGTAGATATAGGTGAAGCGAGCGGGGCATTCTCAACCTACCTTTGGTAATCTCAATCTCAGTAATCGTCTGCCACTTGTTCATGGCTACAAACCAAGTGGAACCCCTCCGTCGGCAACTCAGATCAATCACAAGCTTCTCCTTATCACCACCCAACACATCAAGCACTTTTTGCAGCCGCTCAAGCGAGAACTTTCCACTGGGAAACAAGAACGAAGTAATTATGACCTACTAACCACCACCACATTCAATCAGCCAACCAGCCAACCAACGCAAGTCCACAATCCAAGCAACGATCCTGCCCGGCGAGGGGGAAAGACTCACCCTTTCAGCGCCGCTGTCTATCCACTGCTTTGCATTTGCATCGGTAATTCCTCCGCCTACCTGCAACCTTCCCGGCCACTCGGCAAGCGCTTCCTTTGCCGCATCCTCGTTACCAGGACCAAGCATGATGACGTGCGCCCCCAGAGCATCAGCCTCGCGATAGCGTGAGGCATAGTACGCCGCCGGGTGGGTTGATACAAAGTTGGTTTGCAAGGTAGAAGGGGAGTCTGTAGACAGGCTGCCGCCGACAATCTGCTTTACTGCACCTGCATGGAGATCTATGCAGGGGCGAAATCTGGTCATGGTGACTTAACGAAGGAAAAAAAGAGATGATATAAAGAATCATCAATGTAGACAGACTTGTGTCACGAAGTGGGTCCAATCAAGTTCAGTAACAACCAAGTAACAATTATCCTTACTTAATGGTCCTTTTGTGTACGAATTGTGTCGTGATTGTCCACTTGTCTGTTCTGTGCTGTTGCAACTCCTGGGCTGCTGTGCCTCTATGACCTCTCGGACCCCGCCCTAAACCTATATCGGCCAGTGCCCCACCGTGCTCATTTCGCACCTCCATCTGCCGAAGCTCTCGACCCCTTGGGGTCACGTGGTACGCGACAGATACCGTGCTGATCCAACACATTGGCGGTACTTCCCCTTGGGCCTATGCCCCTCTGCCCCCTATTTCACCTCACTAAAGCTGTAAAGGCTTGTGATAGGATTGCGACGCTATCTACAAAGGCGCTGTGTACACGAAGGTTTGTTGAAGGAGCGTCCATCATCAGTGCAGAAACACAGACCACATATGGGCGGCTGCAGAGTCATTAGAGGAGCAGGCTGCGCGAATATGGGATCACAGGCCGAGAGATACCGTGGAATCGATCTTTGGAGGCCCGATCTGAACAGAGAGATGTAGGCTGCAAGGTTAGATGATGAGAAAAGCTATTGGGTCAGGTGACTATATGTCTCGTAGACTCGCGTCCACTTCCCCACACAGCACAAGTGGTTGTGGACGGATTTCGGATATCACAGTAGATTTCAGATGGCAAGAAATCTGCGCGATAACGTCACAGACAAGGGTGTCTTCGGCCCGGTTCTTCGGTGCCGGGCCTCTCTTCCGCCGTTCTCTTTGACCCCTAATATTCTTGATTGAGCTTCGAGCAAGCCTCAATCCTCATCATGACTAGTCAATACGTTTCAATCATGGCCTCGGGCGACAGCATTGAAACAGAAAATGACAGGAGAGCATATGAAGAAGACGACAATGAAGCCTGATGCGCCCCTCTTAGGCCGCCAGGCCCAAGTTTCAAGGCAACAATAGAAAACCAGCGCCTTTCGAGCTGGACATTCACATAGCTGGTACTGCTGCTGGTTGGGACTTTGGCTCTTGTGTTTGAAAGTGGCAATGCCAGACAGCCCCATTAGTTGCCGTCTATGAAGAGAAATTGTGCGCCGAGCTCAGTCTGCAGCGGTCCCTTGATTCAAGCGACCCCGACTTCAGTACTCGGCATTCATGCCACAAGAACCCCGAACTCCAGCGGACACTAGCCTTCACTCTTGGAGTCGATCAGTTCCTCAAATGCCTCTCTGTGCTGCTTCTTTCGGGAATGTCCGGAAGCCTGGCCGACCGATATGGTCGACGACGACCTATCCTCCTGCTCGGTTACCTGGGCATGACTCTCAGCTCTGCCTGGTGACTGCTGTCGCTTACATCGCGCCTCAGGTTCCTCTTCGCCTTGTTTGGATCAGTTCAATCTTTACAATGGTGGGAGGAGTGCCAAGCCTGCCTATCTCGATCCTCATGACCAACGCCGCGGATGTGGTTGCGGCGGAACGAAAAGTGACGGCATTTGCATTTGTCCACGCGATTGCCCCGGTTGCTGTTATGTTAGGCACCTTTGGCAGCACCATGATGATGCCTAGGGTAGGAAATGTTGCGCCTCTTCTACTCGGCCTCGGCCTGATGTCTTCATGCTTGATGCTTGGTACATCACTGCCGGATACACAGTAGCAGCCTGTGTTATTGCTCCACGGCCAGATTTCTCATGAAGTGGTGAGATCGGATAGACTATCACAGCACTTCACGGCCAGAGACAGCTATTCTACATTGACGAACATGACAAAGCAGAGATCTGCCACTGCTGCCGTTGTTCAATCGTTCCAGGACATGTGGAATATCAAAGGTGTCTCTCCTCTTCTCATCGCCGGTTTCATCTCGATGCTCGGATAGCAGGTCCAGACACTGGTGCTCCAGTATATGCCTTCCAGATTCGATATCAGTTTGGCCAAAGTAAGTGCAGCGGTTCTCAACCGCTTGCACAAAAGGCAGAATTAAAGGCTAGCCATATCCTCTCAGGCGAATGGTTTCAATATCTTAAGCTCAGGCATCAATCTTTTGGTGTTGCTTATGCTGCTACCGCTGTTCAACACGTTGCTCCTTCGACAGCGCTACACTACACTGAGCAAAGACCAGGTTCTTGCTCATATGAGCAGCTGTATCTTCATAATTGGTGCAGCGACCCTGGGACTATCCCCCAGTATTGTGTTCGCAACCCTAGGTAAGTTCTCCCACTCCATACTACATTTCCCGGCCAATTTTGCTCGTGCTTGAAGTTCTGGCCATCTTCAGTCTTTGAATCGGCCTGAGTAGTCTAGCTAAAGCCATCTTTGTTGAGCTCTTCCCACCCGAAGATGCTGCCTTTGCCACAACTCTCATTTCGACAGTCAAGAGCATTGGTGGCAGTTTATCTGGACTCCTTGTATGCAGCCGCGTTTGCCATCAGTTTAAGCCAGGACAATATCCTCTGGGGGCTTCCCTTCGTTTCCGGCGACTGTTTCCTTCTCGTTGAGTGCGCTTCACGTTGATGCGAAATTCATCAACAAGACAGCCAAGTAGACATCTTTCGTGACCTCTTGAACAGAGGAACGCGTTCGAGGTCACACCTCTCCAAGACATGTATGGTCTGAGGATCTTCTATCGGCTGAAAAGGAACGAGCGATCGTCGTCCAACTAGTTGCTGGTTGTATGAATTCATTTCGACTACTCAAATTGTAACGAGAGGATATTGGTGCATCAGCTGAACACAGCAAATTTGTCGACTACCGAACGTGATACAAAATGTTTGGCCCATTCATCAGCCAACGAATGAATTCCATTCTTTTCACGGGTGACACATCCCGATGGAGAGCTGAACACAAACAAGCCTGCGGCGAAGCCATTATGCGCTGCCATGCTCGTTAATATTGCACCTGTTTCACTCATAGAGATATTTGCGCGCAGTAACCTAATCCTGCGCAAAGCCAGACTGTTGCCATCGCGGATTGGCAGTTCGCCGGATGGTATCCAGGATACTGGGAATGTACCAAGGCAGATTTTGGACTTTTTAACATGCCTGTTGGTAGGTTAAGCTTGAGAATGCTTTGCCAAGGTACGATGAGGAATAGGTAGCGGAACGTGCTTTGTGGTGATGATTTAATGATCCGGGATCGTTATACAGTATAGACATTGATGATTCACATCTTTCATGAACTGGTGCATTTTTGTCAAGAACTGTATGAGAAGGGTTTCTTGAGCAAAATCAAAAACGTATCACTGTCTTTTATTATTACTCCCAATAGGAGACAGATGACTGACACGACACAGACCTGTTGGTGTCTAGTTAGGGTTGTCTTGTATGGTTAAAAACTCCACCTTGTCCTATTTCACGTAGCTCCATGTTTTTTAAGACCAGAGCGCAAACCTTGTTTACTTTTCCGTTGACAGTACTTCTTCATATCTCTCTCTGTGGCCATGAGCAACTAACTGTAGGAGTTTGCGAAGCATGAATGATACAGCGTACTCGCAATGACCCAGTGGACTGAATTAATTCAGAGAGACCACAAGTCCTCGAAGATGGATGATGATCATGCGAGAGACAGGCCTCTCTCAGTCGCATATCTTGGGCCACCAGCATCATTCTCACACCAGGCAGCGCTGGCAGTACTTCCTTCGGCCAATCTAACACCACTCCCGTCATTCTCATCGATCTTCGAGGGCTTGTTGAGGCCAGCCAAAGGCGACGTTGGCGACTTGGGAGGAGCACCGTTGATCGATTTTGCGGTGTTGCCCATAGAGAATAGCACCAACGGGTCGGTCGTCCAAGCGCTCGACCTGCTAGCCAAGTGCTCAGAGGGTGACCCCTATGCAGACATCCAAGTGTGCGAAGAACACTATCTACCGGTGCACCATTTTATATACACCAACGCCAACAATACCAACAGCGTCGACGACCCTCTATCATCATCATCATCATCATCAAATGGTAGCAGCAGCAGCGGCAGCGGCATAAAAGTCCTATACTCGCACCCACAAGTCTGGACACAGTGCTCGAAATACCTCGCCCAGCATTTCCCGCACGCCGAGCGGATTGACGTTTCGTCCACCTCGACCGCAGCGTTGCTGGTAGCCAAGGACGAGTCTGGTGGCAGCGCAGCCATCTGTTCGCGCCTGGCGGGCAAGTCCTGGAAGCTGAAGTGTCTGGGTGAGCAGATCGAGGATGAGCCGGGCACCAACACGACGAGGTTCTTTGTGCTCAGAAACCGGACACGGCCGCGAGGCGAAGACTCTCTTCCTAGTCGTCGTCGTGTTGCGCTAAGACCGCCACCGCCGTCGCCACCTACTGGGAGGGGTGATGAGGTGAACGCGAAAGCGCTAGTGCTTTTCACGATTAACCACGTCGTGCCGGGATCACTGTCAACAGCGTTGCAGGTGTTTGCCAAGCATGGCCTCAATCTGACCAGGATTGATACAAGGCCAAGCAGGCAATGCAGCTGGCACTATGTCTTTTTTGTCGAGTGTAAAGAGAGGGTCAAAGATATAGATAATTCCAAAGACACTAAGCTTCAAGGTGCGAGTGAAGAGCTACAGGGGCTGACAGAAAGTGTGACGTGCTTGGGAAGATGGATAGACATGCTGCAATTTGAAGAATAAGCAAGACACATAAAACGAATGAACATGACACACAAACAGGATTGACAGTATGCAATTGCAGCTATGTGAGTGAGTGAAAATATGTCACCACCACCACCACCACCTCGCATCTCCAGGAACAAAGCCCATCTGGCCGAAGAGAGTGATTGTGCGGTGACTTGATTGATTCTCATCAGAGGGCCATTGATAATGGCAAGAATGAGTGTACGTTAATGTTGAATTCATGTTATAAGGCAAAGTGTGCTCCTTAGTCGTCAACGGTCCCCTGTCTAATTCCGGCCATTGCAGCTGGTCATCACGTGGGCGGCCCTGGTCAGACTGGCACAGCTCTCTAGCTCATGATACTCGGTCTTACACCGGATCTGCTCGTGGATGTCGCCCCCGAGCCTTGATTCACAAGAAGCTTCCGTGCGCTGCGCTCGGATTTCCCCCTTGCTTCGAGCAAGCCGGATGCTGCAGTGATTGGGAAACCTTGGCCATGACCATATTGCGAAGTCCAGATCGCCCTGTTCTGGTCAGTAAAAGAAGGCCAGGGCAACTACTAGCTGCACACGACTTACCATGACGAAGTTCGAGATCTTGCGTTGCAGGCGGCTGCATTGCGCATTCGGTATTGTTCAGCCGCTTGGGTGATGGTAGGAGAGGCCTCCAAACTAATTGAACCTGCTTCCTTGGACCATCTTTGGAATTGTCCTCTACATCCCCAGATTTGGGCGTGTCGTCTGGACGCGCCAGGGCAGAGAGTGGGGTTTGGGATGCCATCAGAACATCGGGTCTGTTGGTGTCTGAAGTATGGTCCTCACTCTCTGCGAGGTCGGTGAGTTGTCAATCATCATAGAACTCGTCATCATCTTCGTCAACATCGGCTAGTTGTTCAAAGTTGACCTTGTAGCGGAGGAGGGCGCCGATGCCACCGAACCCCTTGACAAACTGGTTTCCTTCACTTGATCGGTCGGAAACAAACTCGAGAGTGGCTCCAAAGTCGGTGTATCTTTCAGCGAGCCATTCGAGGAAGGACATCTGGCTGACAATTTCCATCTCTTGTCCGGTGGTCTTGTCCATGAACTGTGATCGGTCGGTTTCTTGGGCCTTGGTCAGAATCAAGATCTTCTCGCTATTGTCGGCAGCCTTGAGAGTCCAGCGGGTGATGTCGAGGTTTTCGTAGACGATGAGAGTCTCGACAGCACCGAGCTCGAGTGCTTTCAAAGTGTCTTCAATCCCATAGCAGATGCGACCACTGTCCTGGCTGATTTCCTCAAAGTATTTGCCGATAAGCTTCTTCTCTTGGATGAACTTAACGTTGCTGAGTGTCTCGGCAGACAAGTCGATGGCTTGGTTGAAGCCGTTCTCGCCGCCGTAGCTGACATCGACGACCTTGATGACCTTAGACTGGAGACGGTTGTCGAACATGTCGGACTGGTTGAGATCGTTCTTGAAATCAGCAGAGCCAGCCAATATGATGCCTGCAACGTTGACTTTGTCGTTGGTGATAAAGTTCTGGACTGCCAGTTCCGCGACTTTGCGCACGTAGTTGTGCCGCTTTTCTTCTCGAAGACGCGCGAAACGGAGGGCAGACTGGCCACCTCGACCGTGCTTCTTCGGCAGATCGACGGAGAACTTGTGAACAACTTCTCTAGTGTTGCCACTCAGCGTGCCGAAAAGAGCTCCGTTGCCGTCCATAATGATGAAGCCAAATTTCTGGTCGGATTCGAGCAATTCGGACAAGGCCTCGGTGTGGAATTTGTTGTCACAGAGATAGAGAGAGGTGTTAATGGGCTTGAAAGGCTCAAAGTCAATGTTGATCTTTCGTTCCTTGCCTTCGCTTGTGATGATTTCACCGCAATAGATGACTAGGCCGTTGGGCGGCACTTTGGTGTAGGTCTTTAGCTTGCTCTGGGTCGAGGTGATGGCCGAGAGCACCGACAGCCGATTCACTCGTGACTTGATATTGGAGGCCGTGCCGTATTCTTCCGCCAGCATTTTCGACGCACGCGGAATCTGATCCTTGGGAGCTGCAGGCGTCGTTGTCAGCCGATGGCTCCCTAGATAGCAGCTTTGCCGGTGCACTAGCACAACTTACGGAGAATGAGCGAGATCATAGAGGTGCCGTTGCCTCGGGCAGCCTCAAGGCCCTTGATGAGGCGCTTAACTTTCCATATTTCTATATTCTTGTCTGCCTCAGTCTGGGGCGCTCCGTTGGAAGCCATCGTTGGGGGGTCGCCGTCGGCGGCTAGCGACAGTGAGATTTGTGGTGCACAGAGTCAGACAAACAATGCACTGAATACAGAACTGTGAGTGCACACAGCGCCCTATGTTCCCTTTGTACAACTCAGTCAACTCAAGTGGAAGGAGGCGCAGTCGAGAGAATGATGTGTGGTGACTGAGAAAAAGCCTAAAGGCGGTGGGGCGCAAATCCATTGAATCTGTCGGCGCGGGCCAGTGAAAAGTGCTGCTGGATTTAAGCTTCAATTAAGTTTGTTGCGCTAAAATCATTTAAGGGCAGGTTAGCCGTTAGGGCCTTATTGATGAACGGTGCTTAATTATTAATAACAATAATCGAGTGGCGTATCGATGCTGGACTGGGCCATCTTGGTCATCGCCAGGAACTACTGCTCAATCTCTTGTCTCTCTCTATTCATCTATCTACTAATTACCAAGCGACCTATTGTCTTTTGTCTTCTTTCATTTCTCGTCTTCGGTAGATTGCTAACGCAACCCAGAAGGCGCTGACTTCGCAGTACTGGGACACCCCATCCTGGCCAGTAGCGCTGCACAACGACGTGTGGAACTTGCTGGTGGCCAACAGGGTCGGTATTTTCAACGTGGATGCTCTGGTCGAGGCAAGTCAATGGGATTGGCGCTAGTGCCGGGTTGCAGGTCTTGTCCTCTGTGGACACTAGAGAGAGAAGAAAGGGATGTATCCTACAGCATTGAAGTATTCAATCTATTTTGCCCTGTTTCCCAACAAGACCTGATTTTGCTGTGGGCTAGTCATCCTAGGTCCAAAAAGCTGTAGTCTCGCTTACGGTGGTGGTCGACCATCTGCCTTCTAGTCATTGTTGTTGGGATGACAATCGATCATACGACTAGTACCAGCAATGTATGAAGTGTTATCTATTATCCATATCTTAAGATCTGGTAAATGGTCTATGGTACAGGAATAGGGGGCAGAGCTCCCGCGGTCACGTGACATGCTTTAGTGACGATCTAGTGACAATTCGGGATAGCTCCATTACCATACGAGATGGCTGGATACCGTGCTGATCCAACAATTGTAAGCACTCTCTAATGGCTGCAAGCCACTAGTCTTGCTGCTGCTCATACAAGCAATTATGCTTGTACAACATCTTATATACAAATTTGGCAAATTCGTCGGAATAGTGGTCAGAAATCTTAGCACAGATTGGTACTCATACCGATAACTCCAGGTGGCCCCCATCTTGATTCGATCTGGTGTATGTATAATGAAGTTTATTTAGTCTATATGTGATCTGTGTAGCCTGTTTACGAATGGTCTTGCCGGCCAGGAAGAAGTCAGACGGCCATTTCCAGCAGATACATGTACCTGAAGTAAACGCTGCATGTGCTGTAGAGCAGTAGCATATCTTGTCAGAAGGGACATTGGCCGATAATCGGAGATTGGCTGATATCGGAGTCGGTCGCCAAGAGCAGAGTTTTCTCACCTATATATAGCTGCTCCTCCTTCCATAGCCTGCAATCCTCATACGAGTTCTTCCATTTGGCGCTGGCCGCCCTAGGCCACTTTTCGTTTGACAGTTATGAGCTCGGTTTATGCTATTAGTTGATTGGATCTTACCCTATGAGATATCCCCGAAATTGATTATTTGGGAGGCGGATTTATCAATATCAATATTGACAGCGCTCAGTCCCTACACTAATTCAGATTGGACCTCTATACAACCTATCAACATCTGCTGCACCTCTATGGATCTACAATC
>QQXO01000086.1:0-78991 GCA_003709845.1 Chaetothyriales sp. CBS 134916
ACTTCCCTCTGCCCCGTCGATAGTGCGAAGACTTCCCTCTGCCCTGTCGATAGTGCGAAGACTTCCCTCTGCCCCGTCGATAGTGCGAAGACTTCCCTCTGCCCCGTTGATAGTGCGGAGACTTCCCTCTGCCCTGTCTGTGATACGAATAGCTAGGAAGTCCTGTTTCTTGCTGGTCAGTGATTAGTCCGTCAGTGTTCGCCTTCCGGGATAGCGGTTCCGGGAGATCGGCGCCTAAAGCAGTAAGTTTACTGTTGCTGTCTTAGGGTTAGTACTTATTATATATCTCCTATACTGTTCAGATTGTCGCCGGCGACCACCAAGACTCTTCAGGGTGTAGCCCTTGATATCACCTCCCCCCTTCCTACCTTCGTTAGTGTAGGTATATCTCTAGTGCCTCTATTTCCTCTATATTTTCTGCTGGTTACTAGTCAGGTTCTGTATATCTAACCTACTTCACTAGGTATTAGAGCTATGGTGCTCCTCTACCTCTGGTTGAGGTAGTATATTTATCCAGGATGCTCTTAACTGTATATTCCTCCTCCCTATTAACTAGGATTAGTTCTGGTTAAGAGTTGACTTGTTATTAACTTAGGAAGGGATCAGATACTGCGGGTTAGAGTAGGTCAACATTAAAGATATTGTGAATTTCGCTAGGTATATCTAGTTAGTAGCTGTGTAGGCCAATAACTTCAGTAACTATATATTTACCTGACCTTAAGCTCAGTTTCTTGCTTAGGTGAGTTGTCTTGATATTATGGAGGTCAAGCTATACCTTATCGCCTACCCGGTATACAGGCAACAGATTCTGATATTTGTCTGCCTGTTGTTCCTGTTCTTGTTAGGCACTTACTATTGCTGTTTATGCCTATTAGACTGTCTCTTGAATCTTAGCGATAATAGTGTCTCCCTTCTATGTAGGTATCATAACCTGGCCTTAGGGGACCCCTAATTTATTGAATAATCGGAATAGTTCTAGGTGGTGTCTATATACCAAGAAGAATAGTGATACACCTGTTGAAGATGAATCCCTGTTGTTGAGCTCTAGTTGGACTATAGGAAGTATCTCTACCTAGTTATCCTGCTTGAAATTGGTCTATTGTCGGAGCAAGACTTCTACCTCTGTGTTCTTTTGTTCAGTCTGCCTATCTGTTTCTGGGTGGTAAGCTATTGATAGTTATTGTTTGATTCCTAATAACTTGCAGATATATTTCTATAGAGTGCTTACAAACTAGGGCCCTCTGTCTGATGTGATTGCTGTCAGCGGGCTATGAAATCGGTAGTGTATGTTGATAAATAGTCTGGCTATATAATCAGTGTCTAGGCTCTGATAGTGTAACAGGACTCCCAAACCGGGAGACCTACAACAGCTGTCGCAGGAACCGCGATACAACAAGTATCGCAGATCTCCCTGCTACAGGGTTACGGCACAGACCCAAGTCGGAAGCAAGACTGTGATATATATGAGAAGTATAAGCAACCCTCGGTATAGGCCTAAGGGACCAGCAAATAGGAACCACAGGAAAAGACAATGGCTCAGGATATAGCTGGGGATACAGCTAGAAGAGGCTAGGGAAGAATCTAGCCCCCTCAGGATATATACTATTGAAGGGTATATAGAGAGGATGAAGAGACCTCCTTCCAGAGGACTCTTCATAGTCTGATAGCCAGTCTGTAGGACTATATACTGTTTTAGTATTCTGCTGTACCCCTGTCTTATACTAGCTAAAGAGTCAACAGCCCTCCTACCCTTATATAGCTGATAGAGTACTATTACAATTATCAGACTATCCTATTAGGACCACTGTTAAACCAAACTATATACAACCTACCACAGTATCGAAACTATATCATAGATAGAGAACTAATCTTCTATTACTAGACTATCCTAAACACCAGCCACCCTGAGGCCCGGAATCACTTCTTCCAATTTACCACCTTTCGATATCCAGTGCCTCACTACCTATATAAATCGGTAACTATAAGCTTACTAGCTCTCAGGAGTAACCCTCTCTATAGACCTAGTGGAATTCTAGAAGGCCCTTAAGGAATGAAGACTTACCTTTGAAGTACTAGGATTCAATAGTAACTTATTACCTAGCTCCTGAGCACCTACTCTACCTTAAACTAATCCTCTATCTACCGGAACTATAACTAACATAATATATCCTACTACTAGACTACCGATAGTGAGCTATATATACTTCACCCTATCCTTGTAACTATTTGGCAGCTACAAAAATAACTATAAATCTGACTTAGACTACCTAATACCTCTCCTAGGATAAAAAGGTCTTAAGTTCAACCCCTCAGATATTCCTAAGTTAAAGATTAACTCTACCCTACCTGAGTTTAATAATTAGCTGTTTTATCTATGATCTGTATTTATTGGCGACCTAACAAAGTATATAACTAGTCGGTATAAGATCATCTTTGTAGAAATGACTATAGATGAATCACTGTAAATATCATACACTAGTATCTTATAAGTATTCCCTATAATCAGTACCTACTGGCGAAAATTTGTATGTTAGACCTATGATATAGTACTCTATAGTGATACTAGTTAATAATAGCTAGCAGAAGAGTTCACTAAGGCTCGACAATATATTGATGAGGACCTAAACAAGTTCTACCTCTGATTACTAAACCTTAGCCTATAATCACACTAGACTCTAGAAATAGATGATCTATAGATAAGACTCTTACCCCTACTACACTCATTGATTAACTAGCAAGACTAGAACTATACAAATATTTAAGAATTAGTAGGGTATATAGGTTATCTATAGTATATAATAACACCTAAAGGTATTAAGCACGAAATATATTTATACCGGGATAACCTAGTATATATAAGAAGTATATAAAACACTAATTCTCCAAAGCCAAGACCTACTTAACCTAATTCCCTAAGAAACCCCTATATACTACAGAATAACCCTATAAGTCAACTACCCTAGATTACTGCTGAAGAACAACAGTGTTATATTAACACTAATGCTTACCTAGGATATAGAAAGATAGGACACTATACAAGAGAATATCTAGATAGCTCTAACCCAAAACCTACCACAACAAGCCAGGACACTACTAGTACTACTAAATCACAAGTATTCTGTATATATAGCAATACTAAGAGGCCCTATACCTAAGTATAAGCAGTATAAGTAGATAATAGTGCTGATAATGACTAAACAGAAGAACTAGGTAACTCCTCTGAAGACACTAATACCGAGCTACTCAGCAAACAACAAAAAAACAACTAGGACTCCCTATGCCAGTCTTGACAGGACAAGAGTCTTCTTATGAGACTAGTTACTCCAGGATAGAGGATACTGTGACTACTTAGGTAGAAGTTACACCCCTATTGTAGTGGACTTGCTGGAGATATACACCTATTAGTATAGATATATACTTAATGGTTGACATTGTTTCTCTCTTGTTTGTGAAGTCACTAGGCCTTGAGCCCTATATAAAACCAAAACACCACTATACTGCACCGAAATTAATAGGAATAGGGGAAAGCTATCTAGAAACCTATAGATTCTATTATCTATAGCTAATACTCACTGACCGCTATAACTACACTATATATATGAAACACCTGTTTCTTGCAGTTAAAAGAGTAGCATAAGACACTTAGATCCTCTTAGGAAGACCAGCACTAAAGGATCTCTATATCTATATTTATAATAGTGATGATAATTAGGAATTCGAATATAAGCTGAAGGTAACTGTTATCTCTGCTGTATAATTTGCCAAAGAAATCAGCTACCCTAGAGCATAGGTAATACAGGTAAGACTTCATTATAATCCCTATGATAATATTACAGACAACTCCTTGGAAATAGTAAACCATCAATCCCTACCACAGCGAATAGACCTCGCTGGTGTACCACAGCATCTTTGAAAGTGATTCCACAGCTTCTTTGACCTAGAAAAGGCTGCGAAACCCCCCCTGCACAAGCCAACAGATCACGCTATAGAGCTTAAACCAGGTACCAAACCCCCCTGGATATATATTTATAATATATCACCTACAGAACTAAAGGTACTACAGGAATACCTAGCAGAAGCTCTTGGAAACGGTTGGATACAGGAATTGAATAGCCCTGTAGGAGTACCAATCCTGTTTGTACCTCGCAAGAGCGGCGAGTTATGACTCTGTGTGGACTATAGGAAGCTGAATAATATCACCATTAAGAATCAGTACCCCTTACCCCTCATTAATAAGCTCCTGGACCGCCTAGATAGATCCAAGGTATTCTCTAAGATCAACCTCCGCAATACATACCACAGGATCCGGATCCAGGAAGGCGACAAATAGAAGACAGTGTTTTGTATATAATACAGGTACTATAAGTAGCTTATACTGCTATTTGGGCTTACAAACACTCCAGCCTCCTTCTAGTCCTATATCCAGCAGGCACTATGAGGCTACCTAGATAACTTCTGTATTGTCTACCTAGATAATATCCTGGTCTATTCTAGGACCCCTGAGGAGTATATAAGATACCTAGAACTCATAATTAAGCGGCTGACTTAAGCTGAACTATACACTAACCCTAGTAAATATGAGTTCTATAAGCCAGAAATAGAGTACCTTAGCTTTGTCATTAATAAGGATAGTATATATATAGATCCTAAGTAAGTCAACACTATATTGAAGTAGCCCTGACCCCAGACCTACCGCGATATTTAGGTATTCCTCAGATTCTGTAATTTCTACTGTCGCTTTATCTTTAATTTCGCAGGAATTATGAAACCCCTACAAGACCTACTCCAGGGTCTACAGAAAGGTAGGAAACCCAGCAGAATCGCTAATCACGAGTAGCAGAGACCCCAGCAGGAAGTATTCAATAGTTTGATTAGGGTGTTCATCTCTGTACTAGTCCTTCATTATTACGATCCTACGCGCCCTATACACCTTGAAAGTGATGTGTCCAGTAAGGTATATGCCTATATACTGTCCCTAAAGTAGGAGGACAGATAGCACCCTATTATATACTACTTGAAGAAGTTCTCTAGAGCAGAAATCCACTATCCAATCTATAATAAGGAGCTTATAGCTATTGTACTTAGATTCAAGCAGTGGAGACACTACCTAGAAGGCGCTCTGAATATAGAGGTTTAGTCTAATCATAAGAACTTGAAGTAGTTTATGAACCAACCTAATCTGAATAGATAACAAGCCTACTAGCTACTTATACTTATACTATATGATTTCACTATCTACTACCAGAAAGGCTCCCTGAACCCTGTAGATAGACTATCTAGATACCCAGACTATATAGAAGAGGATAACTCCCCGGACACAGCCATAGCAAAACTGATGCTGACGCTGAAGAACAAGCTTATAACTGCTTCACCAGGAGTATATATATAGTCAGTGTCTAGTAACTATAAGATCTGAGCACTATTGACCTAGATAATAACTTAGGTGTAAGTAAGAGATATAGTATCCTGCTTCATAGATAAAGACAATATATATAAGTACTGAAGCTAATAATAGGGAGATATACAAGACTTATTGTATCTATAAGAAGTATTACAAAAGTCCCTGGGTCAGGTAAGTACCAAGTGTAGTGAGCTGTCTACTCCTGCGGCCCTGAAGTTAGCTATACTGATAGGCACCCCTACCAAGTCTACTGCTGTGTATCAAGTACCAGCTAATAGTGATAGGCAGAAGGTTAAAGGCGAAGAACTGCCTAAGATAGAGATCTCCCTAGAGATATCAGATATATTGTTATATAATCTGATCAAAAGCGCTTAAGTCGCCAATCCATAGTATAGATAGATAGTTAATTAGCTCTGTACCTATTCCCAGTCCCTAGAAGGTCCCTTGCCTGAAGACTATTCACTGACAGCAGTGTAACAATAATAGAACAATAATTATAGTACCCTAGGTACACAAGAATCACAATAGAGTCTGAGATATAACTACCTAGCTGATAAGGGAGACCTACTGGTTAGTAATAGTTGTATATATATACCACAGTAAGAGAGCCTCAGAGCTAAGCTATTAAGAAGGTATCATGACTACCCCTCCGGAGGCCACTAGGGCTGAGACAAAACCCTGGACCTGATCTAATAGTGATTTACCTGGACCAGAATTATAAATAATATATATAAGTATATTATAACTTACCTAATCTACTAAGGAAAGGCTATTCACTAATATAAGCCTTATAGAGAGCTATAACTACTCCTGATTCTAGAGGATACTGCCCCCTTCAAGGAGATCAGTCTGGATTAGATCATAGGCTTACTGACTATAAGTAGTAAGGGAAATATATATAACACTGTATTAATAGTGGTCTGTCGTATTATAAAGTATACCTTGTTTATCCCTACACAAGAAGATTTATCAGCTATAGACTTTGCTGAGCTCTTTTTTGAGTATATTGAGTACTATTTTAGTAGCCCTAGAGGTATTGTTTCTGATTATGATTTATGGATTATATTGGACTTCTGGCGAGAAGTATACAAGATCAAGATAATTAAGCGTTGTATATCTACAGTATTCTATCCCTAAACTGACAGCCAGAGTGAGGCCTTAAACAGGATTCTCGAAGACTACCTATATATATATATATCATAAGAGGTAAATATATAGCTAAGACTACTGCTACTTATATAATTTATATACAATAACAGCAGGAATTCAAGCATAGGAATAAGTCTAAACTAAGCTCTATTCAGAACTAACTATGAAATCTGTATCAATATCGCGGATAATATCACTGAAAAGAGGGTCCTAGCTGCCTATAACCAAGTTCGGAAGCTCCATAAACTCCGAGAGCAACTAAGAAGCAGCCTAATTATATCCCAAGAATATATAGTACACTACTATAATACTAACTATATACCTAAGCAGTTTAGGATAGGTGATTTTGTTAAGCTATCTATAAAAAACCTTAAGTTCAAGGTTCAGAAGCTAGTGCCCTAATAGATAGGACTATTTTAAGTACTTAAATATATTAGATTATAAGTATATTGTATTATACTGCTAGTAAAATATATATAACTATACAATATGTTTCTAATCTAATTACTTGAAGGCTATTAACACCGATATAACGATAATAGCCTTATATAGATACCTGATCTTAAGGACCCCCAGGATAAATAGGAAGTTAAAGAGATATAAGACTGCCGGACTATTAATAGTGTGGTATATTACCTGGTTAAGTAGATAGGTTAGCCTTCTGAATATAACTCCTATAAGCCTATAAAGTATCTATAAAACATACCTGAGGCGATAGCGAGATTCAAGAAGAAGCGCTCTAAGAAGTAATGTAAATAAGCCGAGCCTAATAATGAGAATTAGGTGATGAGGATATCACCCTTTGAGAAGAGGGTAGTTATAACAGGACTCCTAAACCGGGAGACCTACAACAGCTGTCACAGGAACCGCGATGCGACAAGTATCACAGATCTCCCCGCTACAGGGTTACAGCGCAGACCTAAGTCAGAAGCAAGACTGTGATATATATGAGAAGCATAAGCAACCCTCGGTATAGGCCTAAGGGACCAGCAAATAGGAACCACAGGAAAAGACAATGGCTCAGGATATGGCTGGGGATATAGCCAGAAGAGGCTGGGGAAGAATCCAGCCCCCCTAGGATGTATACTATTGAAGGGTATATAGAGAGGATGAAGAGACCTCCTTCCAGAGGACTCTTCATAGTCTGATAGCCAGTCTGTAGGACTATACACTGTTTTAGTATTCTGCTGTACCCCCATCTTATACTAGCTAAAGAGTCAACAGCCCTCCTACCCTTATACAGCTGATAGAGTACTATTACAGATAGGGCTTGAGGGTGACTCCTTTACCTAAGCGGTCAGTTATAACCATGATGTCTTTATTTCCTTGGCTTTCTGGTAAGGGCCTAATGAAGTCAATGGCGATCTCTTTCTACTGTTGCAGGGGTATTGGGAGGGGTCTTAGTAGGCCTTGTTTCTGATCTCTCTAAACTTTGCTACGGCCACAGATATCGCAGTTCCTGATAAAGTGTCGGATATCTGCTTCTATCCTTAGCTAGAAGAACTACCTCCTCATGATCACTGTTATCCTGTTCTTCCCGGGGTGTCCAGTGAGTACTGAGTCATAGGTTCTTTGGATTAGGGCTGTCCTCAGGGGCTTATGGTTTGGTACCCATCGTTGATCCCGGAAGCACAATATACTGTCGTGGGCTAGCTTACAGTCAGTGATAGAGACCTTCACCTGCTCCTGGAGGGTGTCTGGGAATATCCGCTTCTGTCCTTGTATAGCCCCCCTCAGCTTCTTGAAATCCGGGTCTATACTTTCGCCCTCTTGCTACAGCTGCTGTAGAGCATCTGTTATCAGGGTAAGGTCTACCCCCGGGATATCTACGATCAGGATCGTAGGTAAGTCATTGATTTCGACTGCAGATGGATTATTGATCTTAATCACAGATATCCCTGCCCCTGCCTCCGTTGTCACAGGTCTTCCTTCCCCGGGCTTCCGCTGCTCCTCTGTCCTGGGCCTTAACCTCATTATGTTTACTTGGATCATCCCTTCAGGTATCAGTCTTGCTATCTGTAGCTAGAGCCGTTCATTATCAATAGACACCGGTAGGTCTTGTTTATATCTTGATAGGACATCGGGTTTCTGCCCTTCTTTCCCTGGTCTATACTTGATTACTAGGTTGAACTTCCCTAGTATCAGCTGCTATCTTATCTGCTGTTCTGATAGTTGTCAGATCTTATTAAAGTATTCAAGGTTCTTATGGTCAGTAAGGATTATGAATTCCCCCACACTCTTGAGTTCTGCTTCCTATTCTTGCAGGCACTTAATGATAGCTAGTATCTCCTTATCATGAATCTTATAGTTATACTCCGATAGGTTGTTCTTCTTTGAGAAGAAAGCTACTGGGCAGAGGATCCCCTGCTTGTTGAACTGAGATATGATCCCCTCTGTGTAGTATCCTGATAAGTCTATCTCTAGTATAGTCTCCCTTTCCGGATCGAACTGTGCTAGGACAGGTACTGTTATAAACACCTCTTTCATCAGTTCAAATAAGTTCTCAGCTTCTTGGTTCTATAAGAAGAGAGTATACTTCCTAGTCAGATCATATAGTAGGGCGGCCAAACAGGAGTAGTCCTTGATGAAGCGCCGGTAAAAGTTCGCGAACCCTAGGAAGCTCAGCACTCCTTTAGTGTTCTTCAGCGCTTCCTAGGCTCTGATAGCTTCTACCTTGGCTAGGTCTATACTCAGTCCCTTCTCTGTGTTGATGATAAACCCCAGGTATTTCGTGGATTTGACCTTGAACTTGTATTTATTGATGTCTAGTTGTAATCCCGCTATATTCAGTTTCTCTAGTACTTTCAAGATATGCTCCCGGTGTTGCCTCCGGCTCCCCTCTGTGAATATCAGGATATTGTTGATGTACACGGAGACAAAGTTGTCTAGGAAGTCTCGCAGTGTGTAGTTAATATATCTTTAGAAGGTGCTTAGAGTATTGGTGAGCCTAAATAGGGTAATAAGCCATTCAAAGAGTCTAAAGCAGGTTCAGAACACTGTCAGCTATTCATCCCCTTCAGTAATCCTGACCTTGTAAAAGGTAGCGGAGACATCAAGTTTAGTGAACTACTTTGCTTTACTAATCTGGTTCAGGGTCTCTTAGATCCGCGGCAGTGGGTATCAGTCCTTATAGGTGATTATGTTGAGGGCCCGGTAATCAACACAGAACTGTAGGCCTCCTCCGGGTTTCCTTACAAACAGTACAGGGGCAGCAGCAGGTGAGTTACTGATGCAGATAAAGTTCTTATCCAATAGTTCCAGTAGTGTCTTGTGTAGGACCAGTAGTTCCTCCCTTGACATGTTATATAGGGGACCCTATGGTATATCGGGAATTCGTCTATCCTTGTCTTTGACCAGCTCGATCCGGTGGTCAGCGTTCTGAGTCGCCGACACCGGGTGTCGACACCGACGCTGGTGTCGACACTAAATGGTGTCGCTGTCAGGGGCTGCGCCCTGGGTATGTCTTGGAAGACTCCAGCGACTGGCTTGTCAGTGGAGCACATCACCCTTGCAGTCATCAGTGGAGCACGGAGAAGGCCAGAGTGGCTGGTTCGGCAGAACATCGGCAAACCAGCTACTCTGAAGGTACTTAAGGGGCTCAAGGTGTCCTGAAGAGCTTTCCTCTTCATCGAAACCTCCCTGTACATAGCGCCCCTGTTGATAGTGTATTAATCCTATCACAAGCCCTTACAATAACTACTTCTGGCCTAGCTAATACTCTGAGATAAGAGCCTAGGTTCAGTGTTACCAGAGCTGCGCAGCAGCCAAGAGCCACCGCCATAGAATACATGGACTCCTCTATCTACTCCCTATCCCTGAGGGAAGGTAGACCTGTATCAATGCCGACTTCATCATAGGCCTTCCTAAGAGTGAGGGATATAACTCTGTAGCCATCTTCATTAACGCCCTTACTAAGATAGTATACTTTGTTCCCTATACCTACAAAGGCTTATCCGCCAAGAAGTTCTCTCAGATACTTACCTCTGAAGTTATTCGCCTATATAGAATACCTAAGACTATTATTACAGACCGAGGCACTTAGTTCATGAACAAGACCTTCTCTAATATCTGTAAGCACCTTAGAATTGACTATACCCCCTCTATAGTATATTATCTAAGAACAAATAGGTAAACTAAGTATATAAACTAACCTCTAGAAGTATACCTACGCTACTATATAAACTATACCCAAGATAACTAGGCTAAGTAGATTAACCTTACAGAAATTATATACAACAATAGTAAATACTCAACTATAGGTATGATACCCTTCTATACCTGCTATAGATACTACCTAGACTTTGAACTCTGTGGAGAGGTCGAGGGGGAACTACTCACTGATATCACTGCTATAAGATTTACAGAAGACTCTATCTAGATCCTATCCTACCTAAAAGAAGACCTAGAATATTGTCGCCTATCTATAGGTAAGTATTTCAATCTATACAGAATAACCAAGACCTACAAAGTTAGAGATTATATCATACTGGACATAAGGAATATCCGAAGCCACTGACCTTCCTCTAAACTAGATATAAAGAACCTTGGACCCTTTGAGATTGCTGAAGTTATTAACCCTAGTGCCTACAGACTTACTCTACCAGAGAACCTACCTATCTATCCTGTGTTCTATATAGAACTCTTGTACCCAGTAAATTCTGATGACCACCTAACTAAGCAACCAGATTACTCTGGAGTATTTGAAATAGATTCTGATGATGCTGAGTAGGAAGTACTTAGCCTCTTGAATATACGCTTTCACCGACCCTCTAAGCAGTGGCAGTACAAAGTCCACTAGAAGGGTGATTTTGAGCTAACCTGGGAACCTACCTACCTGCTGCTATACACAGAGTTAATCAAAGCTTTCTATATTACCTGCCTAACTAAGCCTAAGCCGCCACCAGAAGCCTTCTTGAAACCTAAGGAAAACTATGAGGACGATAATAAGGCCTTGTAGGAGCAAGACCCCTAGTGGGGGGGGTACAATGTTATGAGGCCGGAGGCCTCTAAGCCTGTTATAGGGACCAAGGGTCAGGCAGAGAGAGAGGGATATCTGCGATCCCGATTGTACTTAGGGGTGACACTGCGAATTAGCTACACCCCTTTGGGACTAGCTCCAGATGTGTCACGTCTATATCTACCTGACCTCTGCCCTTCATAGACTTACCTTCCTTTCCTTCAGGTTTAGTTTCATTCATTAATCATACTAATTCCCTGCTCCTCTCGCTACTTGCCTCCGCCACATCACAATTATCCTATAGAATAGTGGTAAGCTAACCAGGCAACCTATCCTAGACTTACTTAAATAGTATTTGATCTACTCTCTATACCTACTATATCAGCTGAATACAAACGTATCTTTAGTCAGGCAAAGCTAATACTCGGGCCTCAGAGGAATAGGATAGCTGAGTTAATATTGAATACCCTTCAATATATAAAGTACTGGCCTCAAAGCAACGTGTTTGTATCCCTAGGATAGGTCTCGAGATATGTCGGGAGTGTGGTAAGGAAACAAGTACAGCAGGGAATTGAAACGAATTACTAATTTAGCCAATCAATTCAGTCCAATTCAATTTCCTTGCCTGGAAGCCAATTCAATTCAATTTCGAGGGCGACTTGAATTAAATTGAATTATTAGGAACACTGCTTGGTGTGAAGCAGTCCTGACAACAGCCCTCTGCTACTGCATCTGTTGACCGTCTAAGCTGCCTAAAGCTAACTAAGTCCTTAGGAGCATCATTGGCTCCCTACTCAGCTCTTCTGTGACAAGACATCAGCCATACCCTTGCAAGGAATTAATAAAAACACATGTGGCAGGCTGATTTGTCCTTATGCCTAATCGTGAGTTTTTAGGGCGTCAATAATTTGGAGAATTCTATTCAGCCTGGTCCTACACTCCACTACTTCACAGAGAGACATTCCAGCCCAGCACTCTGCTGACATGGTTTTATTATGCTACCATATCAGTATTTGCTGCAGAACCAAAAAAAGGCTGTATTTACAAACTGACTTGTCTCTAAGCATATCCAAATACATTACTACAAGTCTTTCCCTCTCTCCGCTAAAAAATTGGGTGAGTAGGTGAATAGCTGCGTTGTAGGCGCCAACGCGCTAAAAGATTCGCCCCCCACGACCGGTGAGTCACGAGCGAGACATCACCCAGATCACCCAGCTCACACGAGCCCGGGGTGAGCATAGGACAACATCACTATTTTCCCGAACAAGGGTGAACTTGATATCGATTTACCTCGTCTTAGCTCGCGTCAAGCCGTCAAATTACGCGCTGGACTTTAAGCTTCTGTTGCCAAGACTTCCTCTTCCGCTGCAGACCAACTCCCTCCTGAGCATTCCGAGCCCACCACTTGGCTCCAACTCGCCTCCCTCACCTTGCGACGCAGAAGGGGCCAGCGCATCTCCGCCGTGACAGTAGCATTGTACCCGCGATGGTAGAGTCCGCTTTGTAGTAGCGGTTCTCTACTGATCGTGGGGATTCCAATACGTCCATACGACACACAGCCTCTACCCTGGTCTCGACTCGCGTTTCTGTTTCTCGGCTAAATTATCTCTCACTTTTGTCTCATCAGACACATCCACCCATCCCCATCAACGAAATCGAAAGAAAGGACGCGCCATGTCTCTGGCGACAACGTCAAGACACGTGTCTCCCTGTTGATAGCCCTGGCGGCGCTGCTTGTACATATCGCCTTCGACAAAGACACTTCATCTACATAATCGCTGTTGTTTCCCTCCTATACCAAAGCGATTCGCGGCTGCCTAATTTACTTCCAGAACAGAACATGTCACCATAGACAACGTCTGATACCCTCTTGACTGACCATGAGGCTGTTCCTGCGCCAGATCCGGACGCTGACGGTGAAGAATCTTCTAATTGTACTTGTTCGACATTGGTTTTCAACGCCACTAAGGGCATTTCTACTGCCCTGCATCTTCGTGGGATTCCTGTAGGCTGAAGCATCTTCACACTCCCACCTTCAACCTTGATGCGGTGATTTAGCGCAGAATAGCTAACATGACTCGCACAGGTCGTATGCACGCAATCTGTTTATACCGCCATCAGTCTACGGCATCGGTGACCCTGTCTCCGTTCGTAGCCTGTCTGATGCGCTCCAACATGTTTCAGGGGGTAGGGATCAGCTAGTCTTCGTCAACAACGGCTTCACCGGCGGCGCTATTGAAGCAGTTATCAACCATGTTACCCAACAAGCCGGCTCCTTTGGCGGCACCATCCAGACTCTGACCCAAGAAGTCGACCTTCTCTCCCAGTGCCGGAATTCCATCCGTGGTACATCCAAGTGCGTTGCAGGTGCAGTGTTCTTCTCCTCGCCAGATGAGGGGCCCAGCGGCCACTGGAACTACACCATTCGTGCTGACGGCGCCCTCCAAACTAAGATTGTCGTCGACTCCCGCTCCAATGATGCTGAGATCTACCTGCTTCCACTGCAACATGCCATCGATCGAGCTATCTCGACCCTGAGCAATAACGGCACACAGCTTCCAGAGCAGGTCCAAGAGTACATCTACACATCTATGACGGCACAAGAACGCCGAAACCGGATCCGGGTTCGCTATATGGGCGGCATAATCGACATCCTGGCCATTGCTTTCTTCATTGGAGTCGTCGGTGTCACGTATCAACTGACCGGCGTCATCGCCACAGAACGAGAACTCGGCATGGCCCAGCTGCTGGATTGCATGATGCCCAACCGGAAGCGATGGCAGCCACAGATGGCACGCATCATCGCCAATCACTTAGCCTTTGACCTCCTCTATGGCCCGGGCTGGCTTCTATCTGCCATCATCTTGTCCCTTGGCGTCTTCAGCAAGACCTCGACCGCCATCGTCATCATTTTCAATCTTCTCGCCGGCCTTGCCATGTCCTCCATGAGTATCCTCGGAGGAGCCTTCTTCCGCAAAGCCCAACTAAGTGGCATCACCTCGGTCATTGTGAGTCTTCTGCTAGCCATTATCGCCCAAGTGGCCAGCAAGGCCGGTACCAGCTCGGTAGCTATCCTGTCACTCTTGTTTCCTCCCATGAACTATGTCTATTTCGTCATCTTCATGGCTCGCTGGGAACGACAAGATCTCGGCACCAACCTTGTTCGATCGGCTCCAAGTAACACGTCGTCCCTGCCGGGAATTGTTCTGTGGATCTTCACCATACTCCAGATCATCATCTTTCCCATCCTCGGCGCCTGGGTCGAGCGCACCTTGTACGGAACCACGTCTAAAAAGCGAACCTGTGTAGTTGCTGCCTATGACTCCCAACCCGCCTTGTCCCTGGTCCAATTCACCAAAGAATACCCGCCAACCTGGTCAAAGCGTCTCTGGTCATTGCTCACCCGCCAATCTACACCAACGACACTCGCAGTTGATGACTTGACTCTCGACGTTCCCCGCGGAAGCCTGCAGGTTCTGCTTGGTGCAAATGGAAGCGGAAAGTCCACCACCCTAGACGCCATTGCTGGCCTCAATTCCATCACCTTAGGCACTATAGCAGTCAGATATGCAGCTCAGGGTGCGGGACTCGGCCTATGTCCCCAGAAGAATGTCCTGTGGGATGACTTGACCGTTGAAGAACACGTCAGTATTTTCAACAAGATTAAAAGCGTTGAGCTTGCCTCCAAGGCAGACATCAAGTCACTCCTCTCGGCCTGCGACATCCTGCGAAAATTGTCAGCACGATCCAAGACACTGTCCGGAGGCCAGAAGAGGAAACTGCAGCTAGCCATGATGTTCACAGGCGGCTCAAGCGTGTGCTGCATCGACGAGGTCTCCTCCGGTCTGGATCCCTTATCCAGAAGAAAGATATGGGATATTCTGTTGGCTGAACGCGGTAGACGCACGATTGTTCTGACCACCCATTTTCTTGATGAGGCAGACCTCTTAGCTGATCATATTGCCATCTTGTCTCGGGGCAAGCTCAAAGCTTCCGGCACATCGGTTGAGCTCAAGCACAGTTTTGGTTCTGGCTACAGAGTCCATGTTTACCACACTCACGGCGACCATTCAACACCAATCTACCACGAGGTTGCTCACTCATCCAACAACGACCAGGTCATTTACACCGTCCGTACTTCTGCCGAAACTGCCACCTTTCTAGAGAGACTTGAAGCCGACGGTGTGATCGACTATCAAGTCAGCGGCCCCACGATCGAAGATGTTTTCCTAAAAGTTGCCGAGGAGGTCAGGGTACCAGAATTGTCATCATTCCAGGCTGAAGACAACAACCTCCCTGACAGCCGCGATGACCAAAAACCTTTCGGGCCGTCTGCCGCGGTGGTGAAAGAGGTGCGAGCTGACGTGCCCCAATTGCTGACGGGCCGGCGCATTGGCATCGCCCAGCAAATTCACGTTCTCTTCCGGAAGCGTTGGATTGTCTTCCTTCGAAATCCTCTACCCTACATCGCAGCCCTGTTCATCCCCATTGTTGCTGCAGGGCTGGTCACTCTCTTCCTTAAGAATTTCAAGCAAGCCGGCTGCGATCCTTCCACGACTGTCTCGGTCTCGGACATCGTATCCCTGTCAACGCAGATCAACTACGATCTGGTCGCTGGGCCTCGAAGTCGCCTATCTGAGGCCGCGTTAGAGTCATATGTGTCAAGCCTTGGCTTTGGCAGCGGGACTGGATCCAATGCAACACAACTCAATCAATCTCTTCATTTGGTTGACACACTGGACGAATTCAGTCAGTACATCAACGGCCACTTCCACAATGTCACTCCTGGTGGCGTCTTCCTCGGCGATGGATCCAGTCCTGTAACTTTTGCTTGGAAGGGCAATGCAGACATGTCTCTTGCCAGCATCACCCAAAACGCTCTCGACAATTTGTTGTCAGGCATTCCCATTTCGAGTCAATACCAAGCTTTTGATATCCCTTGGGCCGCAAGTACCGGACATGCTCTACAGCTGATCACCTATTTTGGCCTTGCCATGGCAGTATACCCCTCATTTTTCGCCCTGTACCCGACGGTTGAGCGAATACGAAATGTGCGCGGACTACATTATAGTAACGGCATCCGATCCAGCCCGCTGTGGCTGGCGTACACCCTGTTCGACTTTCTCATTGTCCTTGTGACAAGCGCGGTAGCGGTCATCATCTTCCGCGCCGCCAGCAATGTCTGGTACCACATAGAGTATTTGTTCGTGGTGTTCTTCGTCTATGGACTTGCGTCAACACTGCTATCGTATGTCGTCTCCCTGCTTTCGCGCTCTCAACTCTCGGCCTTTGCATTCGCAGCGGGCGGTCAAGCAGTCATGTTTCTGCTTTACTTCATCGCATTCATGAGTGTGTTGACCTACAGCCCACCGGACAAGATTGATTCATATCTCAAGATCTGTCATTTCACCATCGCCGTCATCTCGCCTGTTGCAAACCTGACACGGTCAATGTTCATCACTCTCAACGTCTTCTCAGTCACATGCACAGGCCACCAGTTCCTGTCCTATCCTGGCGCGATGACCGGTTATGGCGGCCCAATCCTCTACCTGGTCCTGCAATCCTTCTTCCTCTTTGGCCTGCTCTTGCTGTGGGACTCCGGTTCTATCATGAAGCGCCTCAGGTCACGACAGGTCAACACGGATGCGGAGGAGAAAGACACGGTGGACGCCGACATATCCAACGAGCTTGTCCGCGTCAATTCCTCCCGTGACTGCCTGCGGGTGCTGCAGGTGTCGAAACGGTTCGGCAAGAACCTCGCGGTCAGCAATGTAACCTTCGGCGTCCCACGTAACGAGTGCATGGCTCTCCTCGGACCTAACGGCGCGGGCAAGTCGACGCTCATTTCCATGATCCGCGGCGACATCCAGCCCAGCGACCGCGGTGGTGACATCCTAGTCGACGACATCTCCGTGGTGCGCCACCGCGCCCAGGCCCGGTCGCGGCTAGGGGTGTGCCCACAATTCGACGCCATCGACAAGATGACGGTTAAAGAGCACCTCGACCTGTACGCACGGGCGCGCGGTGTCAGCGACCCGACCCACAACGTCGACGCCGTCATCCACGCCGTCGGCCTTGACCCCTACGCCGACCGGCTGGCGGAAAAGCTGTCGGGCGGCAACAAGCGCAAACTGTCACTTGGCATCGCCCTCATGGGCAACCCGAGCGTGCTCCTCCTAGACGAGCCCTCCTCGGGTATGGACGCGGCCAGCAAACGCATCATGTGGCGCACGCTCGAATCCGTCATGCCGACGCGCTCCATCGTCCTGACCACGCACTCGATGGAAGAAGCTGACGCACTCGCATCGCGCGCCTGCATCCTCGCCAGCAAAATGCTCGCCCTTGGCACCACCGACGCCCTCCGCCGCCACCATGGCAACGCCTACCACGTCCACCTCATCCACCGCGAGGCTCCGCACTCCCCGCCCGCCGCCATGCAGGCGATGCGCGCCTGGATCGCTGCCGCCTTCCCTGCTGCTACTGTCGAAGCCCGTGTCTATGCGGGTCAGTTGCGCTTTTCGCTCCCCATTCACGACGACCACGATTCTGCTGCTGCTGCTGCTGATGATGATGATGATGATTATCATAGTAAGAAATCTGCCGTTGTACAACTATTTAGTGCTCTTGAATCTGCCAGGACTGCCACAATTACTGCAAAAGCAGGAGGAGCAGGACAGAGTAATGAGGGTAATGATGTCGGAATCGCCCACTACAGCGTCAGCCGCGCTACGCTGGACCAGGTGTTTTTGAATATTGTGGGGAAACATAATGTCGAAGAGGAGGAAGGTGGTACCGGTGATGGCGGCGGAGGTGGTGGTGAGGGGGGTAGGGTTGGCTTGTAGGAGAAAAACCAGGCTATTAATTCCCGTCAAACAAAGAGGGAGGACTGAAGGAAGACATTTTCAGGATAATGTTTTCATATATATTCAAGCTCGTTTCTATTTCCATTGCTACTTCTAATTCCAGGATTAACTTATACATCTAAAATGCTTTTCACCTTTGGGTAAGAGGTACTTAAAGAAGTGATCCAGCTGCCTATTTACATCCAGGCTAGTGTATTCAACCATCTTATTCATCTACCAACCTGGCTGTTGATCAAGTGTACAGCTTGCCCAAGATGACACTCTGCACAATCAGCTCATTCCCAGCCACCTTGCAGGTGGAGGCAGCGTGCTTCGTCTTCTTCCTGCTCAGCTCGGCCTCTGCTTCATCGACATCTCGATCATCCACAAACAGCCAGTCGGTGTCGCTCCGGGCGACGTGGTCCTTTGCAGCTTTCACATCAGGGAATTTCGAAATCGATGCAGCGCCGAGGGCGTGGATGAGGAACAGATAAGGCTTCCTTCTTGCCTCAGCCTTGCCTTTGCCGATGACGACGGCGACTGTGATTTTGGCCAGCGGTTGTGGTCTGCATTGTAACAGGTCTACTAGTCTGGCAGCATGAGGGCGCAGGTCAGGTAGGACGCGAGACCGGACAGCACCATCCAATGCGGCGGACTCGCCTGCAGGGAGCAAATAGGTCTGCCAATCGATCACGCTATTACTCTCAACGGAATCCAATATCCATCGACCACTTAGACAAGGCAAACCTAATGCAAGTGCTTGCATGTACTTCTCCTTGCGCGAAAAGCCGTCTGCCAGCAGGGCGGTGAAGCCTGTAGTTTGATACTCTTGTTTTGGGGCGACGGTGTCACTCTGCAGGAGCTCCATGAATGAATCCCTGACGACGGTGCCGCCATTCTCCTGAATGGCTGTCGCGACAGTATCCTTCATGGTAGGATCGTCGTATGATATGGCAAAAACCATGTTGGCAAAAAGGCCCTGGACCGGTGATAGACTCACCGACGCCGTGTAGGCAGCTGGCTTTCTAGTCCTCGACGAGGATGTGTTGGGAGTCGCCTGCCGGTCCACAGGTGTGACAAGGCCGGATGTTGAGACGGGCTGGCTTGATTGTGGTCGAAATTCAAGAGGCCTGTTTTTCAGCTGACCCCACATGTTATTGTCGAGGTATATAGCCGCGATCGGGGCTTCTTGGGTGGCCTCAGTCGATATGTCGGCCGGTAGACCTTTGCGCTGCTTTCGGGCCACTAAAATTGTCTTGAAGCCTCGAATATCAGTCATAATAGCACCGATCTCAGTTGTGTCGACCTTGTCTTTGAAACCGCGAACAACATAGGGGACTTTGGCAAACGCTTTCATATCGATCTTGACCTGATCATTGACGCGAAGATCAATGGCTCTGATTCCGTAGGCGTCAACTTCATCAGGGGTAGTGCCATCCCACTGGACGCGGTACCGAACAATATCACCCTCGGCATCAATCTTCTCCAGGCATCTGGCAGGATAGTAGGCGCGAGTCTTGCCGTTAAAACAGGCAAATACCATATCTGGAGCAGTGATACGGTCTGCAGCGTGCGAAGGTGTCACTGTCGTCGGTGGGTCAGACGGAAGTGTTGGAATAGAGGGACAAGCGGCAGTAGTAGAAGGAGCTGAAGGAGACTGCCACGCTATTACCTCAGCCTCCTCTGAAGCCCTCCTGCTCCGAGCTGGATCAGGTCTATGCCCTTGATACCACTGTGGTTTCTTTACATCCTCAGGGGTAGTAGATATGCGTCGAGATTGACGAGATGGAAGCAAACTTAGCCTAGCGCGGACAGGATCTTGTGGTGGAGAGACTGGTTTTTCAGGGGAGACTTCATGGTCCCACACATGGGCACGGGTGGTCGTGGTCATGGAGCAATTCGCTCGACGCAGACCAGAGCGCGGCCTTGCGATTGGAGTACGGGGTGTCTGTGTATATTCGTGTGGCGGCTCAGTCATTGGAACGTGCCCTTGGGAGATGATATGATTTGGGCGCTTGACTCCCTGGTTTTCCAGCGAGGTTCGAGTCTCAATGACCTCTACTCTGCGTGGTCGCACTTTGGGCCGATTAACGCGGGTTTGAATCGGGAACTGGCTCGATTCGATCTGCGGATCTGTGTCGGTGCGCAGTGCCTGGACGGGGTCAAATCCCTGGGAGGACATTTGAGAGGAAGGGCCTGCAGATATGTCTCTCATTTGCTTTCGCATCCGTGCTGGGGGGCGGGTAACGATGGGCGGACTGCTCATCTCTGAAATGTTGGACGGCGAGCCACTTGCTGGAGGCAGACAGCTTTGGGCAGCTTCGAAATTGCTTGTGCTGTTTGAGCGTGACAAAGGCTTGCGGTCAGGAAGATGATTGCCACTCTGGGGGTGCTTAGATGAGCTTAATTCAGGAATGGTATCATCGAGGTGTGGTCGAGCAGAGAATTGGCTCTGAAAGTGATGGGCATCAGGCGCCTCGTCTTCGCCCCTTTCACGGCGATTGTGATGCAGCTGGACTGACAGGCCTTCCTGGTCATGCTGAACAGGCTGATATGCCTGGGACTGCGGGACACAATCAATATCGCTGTTGCCGCTAGATTTCAGCCGGGCTTGGACCCGCGGAAATGGCTGGGGAAACGGGGAGTTGGCAACGGCAGGCGAAGAACTTTCATATACCCTTCCGCCAGGATGAAACGATGGACTTTCGCTGGGCGGCAAGGGGACGTCTTGTGTAACTCTCTGTAATCTGATCGCGGTCTGGGGAATTTCAATAAGGATTCGCTTGTCGTTTCCCTCATTTTCGATGTCAATGTCGAGGCGCGGCTGCTCCAGTCTGTGGCTATCGTTGTCATTCTCATCGTCTTGCTCCGTCTCTGCCTCGCTTTGGTTACGGTCATGGAGATTGGGAGGGAGCTGAGCTGGTGAGGTGGGACGGACCAGAGCAGGGGATGCTCTGCAGCGTCTCTTGGATGGTGACGACAATGGTAGCGAGATGATTCGATCTAGGCGCGCTTGCTCTCTTCGTTGTCTCTCCAAAGGGGCGGTGTGGTCGCTGAAATCGTCATCTGAGTCATCGTCAGGAAGACTGGAGCTGGCTCTTCCTCTTCGGCATCGTTCGGCCTGGGACTGTGCCATAGATACGTAACGGCCGTCTGGCTCTGTGATGGGCCGCATAGCCGGGGATGTGGTTGTGGCAGGTCGAAGTTCAATGTCAACGGTGGGGGAGGGCCGATCTAACGGCGGGTGGGTGATTCCATTGGTGATAGGCGAGGTTTGGGCTTGTGTTGTGTCAAACACTTGGCTCAGGCGGATGACATGAGCAGGAGTTGCCTCGCCAAAGCAGAAATCCGGCCGGGGCAGATCAGGCGTCTCTTTGGTGTTGCCAAGGTAGTCTCGTTTCTTGCCGGCAGTTGCAGGCGTCTTGAAGCGTTGAGACTCGGGAAATTGAGACAGTGGGTTTTGCGTGTTGGGAGAAGAGCCAATTGAGGGTGCCTTATCCAAGGACGCGTCTGAGCCGTCGTCGCCGTTGTCATCGTCGCCATTCGACACCAGCACAAAGCTCGAGGTAAGGTCCACGTGGCCCGCGTCGCCCTCGATCAGCGTGTGCTGCGTTGGCTCATCTCCGGCAATGCGGCTCCGGCTGTTGGCAACAATGTTGTCGACCTCAGAGGCGGGTAGTTCTTGAGTGGCAGCGTTGGGGCTGTTCATCGTCTTCAGAGGCTGCGAGTGGAGGGGATGGACGCCATGGTCGGACTTGGGCACGGTGCTCGGAAGTGTGGAGACATCAACGGCATGGGCCACGGTAATGTCGGTGGCACCGACGGCGACATGGTGGCTTGTGACCTGTGGAGATCGCTCCTCCCTGATCGAGTCGAGAGCCGTGCATTCCCAGGGCTGCCGAGCGGTATTAGCGGCCATAAGCGGGCATTGGAAGGAGCAACGGCAGCAACAGCGCGACTCACCTGTATGGGAGCCAGCGTCATCTGTTGGACACTGCCGATGTCGCGGCTCTCGCTTTGAGACTCCATTCTCGGCGGCGTTTCATCTTCTGGGCCTGCGCGTGCACTGCTCACACTTCTCGCGTCTACCATCAATCTACGCGGTTGAACACCCCAAAATTGAAAACGCGCTAGGTTAATTAGGCAGTAAGTTATCAGGTGCGGGGTAAGTACTGTATTAGTAGTTATTAATAATACACCATCACTACATACCAGGCTGGGCAACTGCAGTTTTTGACTACCCAGCAGGTACTATCTTCCCTCTTAAAAGGCAACCACTCTGAAGAACTCACGAAGCACTCACGATCTCAGTCATTGTAAGTACTATCTAAGTCCTTGGAAAGCGTCGCGGCACCTCATAATTGCGATGGGCTGACAAATCCCTTATGTCAATATTGTCGTCGTACACTCCCACAATTGCAACAGAATTTCTCTGCGTTGTTATATCTCTGATCCGCTGGCTGATCTTTCCCAGATCACTCCTTGGCATTCCCACCAAGGCCGTCGAATCATCGGAAGTTATGATGTTTGTAATATCCTGACCTGGCCTTTTGGAGCGCACCTGTGAGAAAACTACTGCGGTAGAGGCTTGATCAGCCTCCAGCAAGCGCGCCTGCTCTTCAGCGTCCTGGGCAGGTACAGCTCGCTGTGCGTCGCCATCTTCTTCATCCTGCTCCTCCTGTAGCTCTTGTCGACGCCTTTGTGCTTCATCTTGCTGTTTCTTGGTCAGATCGATATGCTTCTGGATCTTGTCTTCGAGAGCCTGTAGTTGTGTCTTCTCCTCGCGATTAGTCTCCCACGTTTGCTCAGAGCGAAGTTGAACGATTCTTTGCGGAGTGTCAGCAGATGCTCGTGAACATGATATACAGGCGCACCTACAGTTGCGTACTTGTGACGGCAAAGTGGACCGTAGCATGGCAAGATTGAACCTCCATTCGGAATGTTCGGATCTCCTTATTCAATACGCCGACTGAACAGCGATCTCTCAGGGACAGTTGTGTGTCGCCAGATTGCTTGGTCCACTGCTTCATGTTGACCGTAAACTTGGCACATGCTTGGCCGCAGTTGTTCACAGCTTCGACAACACCAGTTTTCTCTAGATAGACTTTGGCAGCGGCATAAATCGCCGGGTCGGAAATGGTGAGCTTTTCCAGAGCGGCCAACGGACGCTGCACATCCTCTAAGGCTGAAGCAACATCCTGTATCACTTCCCTGGCCTCAGCAACATTCTCAATAAAATCATGGAGCTGAACGATGCTGGAGAGGGCAAACTGCGTGATGCCTAGAGTGCTCGCGGTGATATTCAAGGCCTCCATTGAGTTCTGGCTTTCAACCCCAAGAATTGGAGAATGACAGCCCCACTATTAAGTTAAACCAGAGGAACTGGGACTGGAAGAATCAAGAGTCCTTTGGCAGATATAACTATTTACGAATGGAGCTTTGATGGACACAACAAGAGACGGCTGTCAGGTGAAGCAACCAGCTCTCTATTGAGGACTTTCTCTTTAGCCTTCGGCTATACAGAACTGCGGGGTTGCACTCATGGTCAATCTACCCAGGCCACGTGGCTCATCTGTACAGGGGACAATCTGAGATCGAGGATGAAAAGGTCAATCTGTTGCTGAATATTCCAGACTTCCTTGACGTAGCGCAAAGTGACAGCTTGGTACTTGTGCTGACCCTTGACTTCCCTCATAAAGACGAGTGATATTGTCGCCACTCCGAAACCTATTGTCATGGATGCCTCATGCGAAACGCTAGGGTCATGTGACGCGGATTGTACCGAAGACATTCCGGACACAACGGGACGCAAGCAGCATTCCACATCCAGACTCACCCGCATCCGGACTCAGGGATGGGGTATCAGTCTGCGAGTACGGTAGTATGGGGAGAACCTTTCGCTTCTCTGAGCGTTGAGTTTTGTACAGTCATAGGCCTAGGAGACTATCCACTCGCCTTGCGTTCGCTTTGCCGTCCGTTCCTCACAAGGCCTAAGACTTATAGCAGCAGGCATCACTCAGCATATCAGCAGCGTGTCCACCAACAACTGTTCACAGGCCATGGTGGGTACCTTCAATACCCCGGTGTGGTTTGGGAACATCGAAAGCGAGTATATAATTATAGAGGCTCGCTATAATTACGAAGGGCCGAAGCGGTCTTCCGCTAGATCACAACGATGTGCTCAACTCTCCGCCTTATGAAATAGACACACCATTCAACGCATACCATTGACAACACGACCGGACCTGCCTTCCTGATACCCATGTCGATCTCCTTCAAGAGATATACTCCTGGGCTGATGGTCAAGGCGAACGCTGCATTTTCTGGCTGAGCGGCCAAGCCGGCACTGGGAGTCGACCATTGTGCGAACCGTGGCTCATAGATATCTTGAGATAGTACGGGTTAGGGCAAGCTTCTTTATGCGAAATGGAGGAGACGTTGGCCATGTTGGCAGTTTGTCATGAGCATTGTGTGGTAGCTTGTGAGCAACATACCCTCTGTTGAACAACCCATCTACACTGCCGTCAAATAGCAGTACGGCATTGCGAGCCAGTATCTCGTAGACCAGGGGCAGCAACTTGTCTTGCGTCTGCTGTCCAAGCCAAACAGCAACAACGACAACAGCAGCAGCAGCAACAGCAGCAACAGCAGCAACAGCAGCAACAGCAACAGCAGCAGCAACAGCAGCAGCAGCAGCAACGGCGGCTCCTACTCGTACATTCTTGTCGTGGATGCACTCGACGAGTGCGACAACGACGACGACATTCAGATGATCATAAGCTTCCTGGCTAGGAAATCCATGTTGTCATTAGAGACGATTCGGCTACGTATATTGCTGACAAGCTGACCGCAGATTCCAATTCGATGGGAATGTGACCAGATGCCCGACGCTGAATACCAGGACTTTGTGCTTGACAAGATAGCACCGTCGATCGTAGACCATGACATGTGCATTTTCTTCAAGCACAATCTCGAGCTCATCAGACAGAAACATTCTCTCCACGCGGCCTGGCTAGACGAGGATACTATCAGACAGCTGATCCAGATTGCAGCGGGATTGTTCATTTGGGCCTCAACTTCCTGTCGATATATTGACAAAGGGAACCAATCGGTTTGCAGATAGCAGACTTGGTGCAATTCTTCGAGGCAGTGGCAGCGCTACTCACCGCACCACCTGAAAGCACCTAGACAAGAGCTACACGATGGTGCTAAGGCAATACATCATCACTCTAGAATACACAAGGACGTGGAGAACTAAGAGGCGTACTTTATGTCGAAACCCCAAGAGGCTACTTGAAGTCGCTCAGACTACCAGTGGTAAATGACGTTATGCATGGATAAAGGGTTCGGGACGATAGATAGGATTGTACCAGAGTAGGATGATGGAATTGACAATGATGATTGGAGGAATTTGGCACTGCTACAGTGTGTCACGCACATCAGTCTCGGCTCCTATTTGGTGTCCAGCGCCTGACGGCAACATCTCTCACCGTGTAGCGGCCGAGTTCAGTGCCGATGTCGATATCCTTGGCCTTTTCGTCGTCTCCTCGGAACGACGACGGCGGCGGCACCTCGACATAACACACAATCAGCTGCTTGTGGACCTGGGCCTGCACACGGTTGATGCCGTGCAGCCACCACCAGGTCTTGGCCGTCCTCTCGGCCACATACTTGCGGTGCTCGTCGGTGGATTGCCAGTAGGCGTGGCTGTATGAGGGCTGGATGACGACGGAAAAGTCGGCATGGGAAAACACCGGACCACGGTTGTAGAGAAGATAGTGGACGCCAAATTTGACGCCAGACCGGACGACCCAGCCAAGTGATCTGTAGTGATGGTAGACGGCATACGACAGCATGAATGCATCGTCGGGCTCTGCAGCCACTGAGAGAGAGCGTGGCGGGAGATAGGAATGCCGGCGGCAGAGGGCGAATAACGAGACGGGTGGCAGGACGGTGTCGGACGCGTCACAATAGACATCCAAGACTCCCAAAGTATAGGATAGGAAGAAGCCCTCTTCCAGCGAGATGGTCAGGTCTTCCTGGCTCTCGCTGACGGGGCCTTCCGGCTCGATCTCAGTTTTGGTCTCTGGTTCTGGTTCCGGAGTCGAGCCAGGGCATTTAATGGGAGAGATGATGGGCGCACTGAGGTCAAACTCTCTGGCCTCGATTGTGGGCGAGAAGCGGACTGTCTTGGTGCGTTGCAGCGTCCTGGGCGGCCGCTGGCCCGGCTGGCTGGTCTCGGATGAGGTCGAGGTCGGCGGCGGCGTTGGTAGGCCGTTGGCCTCGACCGCGTTCTTCCACTCGTCGAATCCCTCGATGTGGCCATTGCCGTGCTTGAGCCGCTCTCTCTGCTGCTTGTCGTTGTCGGCCTCTGTCTTCTCGTCCGGACACTGTGGCGGCGGCCTGGCGGCGGCCGAGGCCAGCACGCTGCCGATGCCTGGCGTGTCGGCCGAGTTGGTCTTGAGCACCTTCTCGTTCATCAGCTCCGCTTGCAGCTTCTGGCTGAGCTCGTCTTGCTCCTTCTTCGCTCGCTCCCACTTCTGCTGTCTGCGCTCATGCCGTCTCTGGTTGGTATTCTCTTCTGCCGTCGCGCCCCTTCTCTTCTGGTTCTCCAGCCAGGTGGGCTCGCTGCGGCTGAGACTGCCTCGGCCAAAAAAGCCCATCTCCCATAGCGCCCGCATCGTTTCCGCGTCGGTGACGTGGATGGACGACGTGGCCGAGGAGAAGTAGCCCTTGTAGGTCGCCTGCCTGGGCGGACACAGCACCTGCGTCAGGTAGGAGAGGGCGATGGCGACGAGCGAGAGCGGGTTGTGCGGGATGAGCACCGGCAACGGGTGCGTTTCGATGGGCAGCACATTTCGATGGACATGGTTGTAGTTGGGCCGCTTCGGCCGTCCGTTCTTTGATTTGGGATGCCTAGTGATCGTCTGGCTGATGGTGGCCATGTCGGCCGAGGGCCACTGTTGGGTGATGGACAAGTCAGCCACCGTCACACACACACACGGCAGAAAAAGCAGCGGCTTGGACGGCACAGGCCGTTATCGATCAGATACCGTTGTAGTCTAATACAGCACCGGAGCCCACACAGGAGGCCGCTGAAATCAAAGTGCGGTCTTCCTCGGCTTCCAAATGGGTCATCACCACGGAGAGGGCAGGAGCGAACATGACGTGGGACAACTTACAGTCACTGCCCTTCCACACACGACGAGCGGGGTGTCGACTAGTGGCAGTTACGATCAGTCGGGCGCCGTGGCAAGGAACAGACTCTGCTCGCAGAAGAGGGCGACAAGTTCCAACCACACGCAGTCACATCGCAGGCGGCCCAAGTTTATTGGCTGTGAAGGGAGTGTGTTCGCATCGCAGAGCGACAAGCAAAAAGCCGAATTATCGGTGTGATGACTGGCTGCGAGTGTGCGGTGCTCCGCATTCAAATGTTGCAAAAAACTTTTGGGGCAATTCAGGCGATTGATGGACCGCCACCATGTGATTTGGGGGCCGCGTAGCCGCTATGCTTCTGTACTATCGTATGTAATCGTATGTATCGTACGCACCATGATATGTCCTCTGGGGAGCCCAAGTTACTCTATGATCTCCTTCACCGGCCCCCGGAACGTTCGGTGACCGTAAATGAACCAGCAAACCACTGCTATCACCACGATTCCAAAGAACACGACCACCGACCAGTTCATGTTCAGCGCCGTCACAGGAATGTAGGCCGGGAAGAACATGAAGATCAAGATGAAGACTGAGTAGCAGATCGAGAAGACGTTGATCGGCAGCCCCCACTTTCCAAGCCGCCATGGCCCATATGCAATGTGTTCACGGCGCATGCGCCGAATGAGGAGCATGATGATGGGCATCATGTACGTGAAATACAGCGCAACCGTCGTGACTCCCACAATCTGAGAAAGTGTCAGTGTCTAGTGTGCCGCTCGGCAACAAGGGAGTCAATAGCCCACTCACGCCATAAAAAGCCGCAGTGCTCCCGATGTTGATCAGTCCCAGCAACATGGTGCTCACGGTGGTGAAAGCGATCGCGTTGATCGGGATGGCGCGCTGCGAGTTGACGTGGCTGAGGATGTGGCTGAAGGGTAGTCCGTTGTCGCGACTGAAGGCCCACGTCGTGCGACTGGCCGACGCCAACAACGCAAGTACCGCTGCCACCGCGCTTGCCACAACCCCGGCAATCATTGCAGTCGCCGACGTAGTCGAGCCTGTAGCGCCATAGAAGATCTGGATCAACGGGTATCCCGTCGGCGACGACAGCGCTGTCTCAAGATCGCCCATGCTAAACAGCAACGCAATCAGGAACCCAAAGCCCAGGGCGCCGTTGATCGCCACCGACGTAAACAGCGCTTGCGGCACCGCTATCTCGGCCTGCTCGATTTCTTCGCTCATGTGGCATGCCCCGTCATAGCCCGTGAACGGAAATGCACACGTGATCAAGCCCACGCACCAGGCGATCCCTCCCGATGACCACCCGCCTAAGTTCTCAAAGTCAGTGAATACAAACCGGGCCGAGTGTTGAGGTGCCAGGTACACGAGCGGCACAAGCAGAGCAAAGAAGAGCCCGATGTGGAGGACGAGGATGATGGTCTCGAGATAGGGCAGGAATTTGATCAGCCACACATTGACCTGGCTGACCCATTAGCAACCGTGCTCGCATACGCGCACTCACCATCGGCACCATCGGCACCACCGGGCACCACCGGGCACCACCGGGCACCACCGGGCACCACCGGGCACCACACTCACCACAACCGCCAGCAGGAGAATTGCAAAGTAGATCAGCGTGCCGTGCCATCGCTCGTACACATAGCCCTCGGGATTGTTGAGCACAAACAGGCCCTGGAGGAGCGTCGCGCCCAGGAAGGCCGGTGTGGCAGTTGCGGCAACCCAAGCAAGCACGCTGATCCAACCAGTGATCCAGCTGGCATACACCGACCACGCCGGTGGTGCAAGTAGAAAGACCCAGTGGTACTGCGCTCCAGACGTGGGAGCCATCGACGCAAGCTCGCCAAGAGAGGCAGCAGTCGCCAAGGTGCCGACAAAGCACAGGATGAATCCGTATACCAGCGATGTTGGGCCCCCGTTCAGGAGTCCGCCTTGGAGTAATGCCGCGAGGGGCTCCCATGTTGCCATCAACGTCGATGAGAATCCCACCTAAGCATGTCAGTCCATCAACGGCCACTCACTAATTATTTATTCCTCAATACACTAACCATGGAGATGAAGCCAAAATTCCGCTGCGCGCGTTAACTGGTGTTCTGTAGTCCATATACAAACCCCGCCTACCTTGAGCTGCGGTCGCTTTCCCAGCCTAGACAGCGTGTCGTTGTCATGTTGCCGGACTGACAGCCGCTCAACGTCCCCTGAGAGCTCTCTTCCCATCTGGACTGGCCGCCTCGTTCGCCAGGGTGTGCGAGAGGAATGTAGCTCTGTCTAGCAAACGCGGAGTATCCTCAACATGATGGTACTTCACACAAGAAAGACCGCGGTCCGTATTGCGCCCTGGGCTGGCCATGATGCACTTCTCCTGTAGCGCCTTAGTTGCAGAATCAGCTGGCCATCGAATCTTTTAGCATCCGGCCTTCTGCCTTGCACTGGTCATACGCCAAACTCAAAATCCTAGTTTGTAGATCATTTCCCTAACTAGGCCTAGCGTATATGGCTACCCTGGTCGCACCCGGCTCGAAATGGATCTCATACTGACGCGCGCTCCCCTTACACCAAGACAACTGAATCAGGTCCCAGGTCCGAAGATGGCCTTGACTCAGAACACGAAACTGCGACATGGATAATTGCTGAGTCCGACAGTCCTAGAGAGGCTCCTCTGCTAAGCAGAATGGGCCCGGAATCAGCATCCTTATGATTGCAACTTTGACTAACCATGTACACGTTGCTATTCTTTGCTAACGCCTCGTGTGGCTAGTGGCACCTGGTATCTAGTATCTTGCGACCACTAAAAGGTCGCTACCGATCCAATTTTCCGCCACCCGAATATCGGGACGCTCTGATGGTATGTCCTGCAGCAAGCTAACTCACCAGGACAAAAGGAGTTCCAATCATCCCCAGATGTGCCTCTGGACCCTGAACTTGCAGGGATCTTGAAGGAGCCGCGGCCCCTCCAATGCACGAACGGTCTTGGAATTGTTGTCGTGCAATTGACGAACTCAAGCCTTCAAACAGTGTCTAGTTCTCTCTACGCAAAGTTCCCTGTAGCCATCGATCCCATCGACACACCATGGTAGCAGCAACCTCGTCGACGGCGCCATTGCCTGCCATCTACAGGTATGAACCCGTGCTATTTGGTATTGGATACTAAAGTCCCAAACATCTCATTGACAACTTGTGATCATAGTCTCTCGCCGCCGCATGGCAAGATCACTGCGGACAACCATGGTGGCTACGTAGTCATCTGCGGCTGGATCATGATGTGCTTCTTTACCATCGGTGTCCTTACTCGCCTGCTCACAAGAACTATTCCTGTTGTCACCATAGGATTGGATGACATTATGAGCGGCTTGTCAATGGTCAGCCTAGCCTGGCCACCAATGCTTCTTGGATTTGCTGATCTGTCGTCCAGGTATTCGGCATAGCCCAAACAGTGGTAATCTACATCTCAGCTGTCAATGGCCTCGGACAGCACCAATCTTCACTGTCACCTAAATCCTTCAGAACTTATGCCACATCTTACTACGCCGCCAACATACTCTATTTCCTCGCCGTCTACTTTGCCAAAATCTCCTTAGTCATGATCATTATGCGCCTGTCGCCCGCGCACTTCGTCCAACGCCTCTGCGTCGGCGTCCTGCTGTTCATCACCGCCTGGATCTTGGCCGAGATATTCGCCTTTGCCTTCCAATCGCCAACCCCGCAAGCGTGGAACTACACACAGACACGCCGAGGCGGCGTCAATGTGCCCGCACTCTACTACACAGCTGCAGCCGGCGACATCGTTTCCGATCTGCTCGTCATCATCCTCCCCGCATACGTGATCTGGCAGGTGCAAATCAGCATGAAGAGACGCCTGGCCATCATCTCGGTCTTCTTTGTCCGCATCTGCGTCATCATCTGCTCCATTATCCGCATCCCAGCCCTCATCCACTACGTCACCTCCACCGACCGCAGCTGGCACGCTGTCGGCCCTCAGACCTGGATCCAGATCATCCAGTGCCTCTCCATCCTCACCGCCTGCACCCCCTGCCTCAAACCATTCCTCGAGGCCCTCGAGTCCGGCTTCATGGACCTATCACTAGGCCAAATCCGTGGCGACACCTACCGCGCCCATTCCGGCGTCCTTGAAACAGCTCATTCGTCCGGCCATGCTGGCCAGAAATCCTCCGGCACCTCTTCTTCCACCCCCACCAAGAGGAAGAGCCGCTTGAGTTCGGCCGGCGTGGCAAATAATGATGACGAATCCTACCTGATGGATTGTTTGAGCTCTGAGCATCCACACAATGGCGTCCTCGTCGGGCCGGGACCGGCGATCGAGGAAGAAGATCCTCCGCCAAAACATCATCATCATCATCTTCAACTTCTTCTTCATCGGCATCCTAACACTTACTCCGAACGCACTCCCAGTGTAACAGAGAGTCAACGCGTGCTGACGCGCAAGAGCGTAGATGGTGACGAGGCTAGCAAGCATTCCTGGGAACGGCCAGCAGAGACCAAGAGAAGGGGTAGCAGTAGTAGATTGGGAGCCAAGTTCAGCGATGATGCCATTAAAGTGACAAGGGAGGTTGAAGTCAGGGATGAAGCTCCTCCTCATGCCATTAGTACTGAGGGTGACAGGGTTATTCACAGTAGAGGTAGTGCATGGTAAAACCATTATTATTGGAATCGTGTTCGAGTATTGTATGCATATGTATGTGTATTTACGATTGGACGATGGGACCGACTAGATGATGACCGCGACATATCGCATATATATCCACAAGCCCTTGTACATCACCAATCAGCTACGAGAAAGCAAGTGCAGCTTGGGTTAAATTACAGTTGTGAGCCAGGGCGCGTTTTACGAAGCCAGAAAAATACCCAAGGGCATCATCTCTCTATTCTATTTTGTCTCGGTCAGTCCTTTTTCTCCTGTATTGGCACTTTGCGAATCAATCGCTTCCGTCCTCAACATTTTCTTTTGTTTTTTCAAAATTAAACAAGGTCAAGAGTTCAAGTATGTACAGACTCCGTAGTATGTATACACCTAAATATACGTGGAATAAAATAGATTTACTGCTTCATTGCCTCCAGTTGGGCTAACTTTTCGAGATTAATCCTAGGTTCGGTGAAATGCGTCCGAGCATAGGCGAACCAGTTGATGACGCCAAAGATAAACATGACGGCCAAGACAGCGCTGGCGTAGTTCATTTCACTGCCTGTGGTCGGCGTGGTGGTGGGGAAGCAGTAGAAGACCAGAATGATAAAGGCCCAGGCCACGCTCCAGAAGTTGGCCAACCAGCCGAACGTGCCCATGTTCCAGTGGCCCTTGCGCGGGAGGAAATGGGCGGCGCGCCGCTGGTACATGAGGAAGATGATGGGGATGGCGATCGTTAGGTGCATGAGTATTAGGCACGTGCCCACGATCGCGTTGAAGGCCACCGTGCTGCCCAGGTAGATGCATCCCATGACGAAGACGGCAAAGGCGTTGGCTAGAAGCGCCCACACCGGCACGCCGAGGCCTTGGTGCACGTGCGACAGCCGCTCACTGAAGACGAGGCCGCCGTCGCGGGCAAGCGACCACGTCAGCCGTGACGAGGTTTGGATGGTCGCGTTGAGCGCGAAGTAGCCCGTCACCAGGATTAAGGTTGTCATGGCGGTGGCGCCTGAAGGTGAGCCGGTGGCTTGCAACAGGATGCCGAAGATGGGCACTGGTGATTCCAGGATGTCGTTGGGGTTGGTGATGCAATAGAACATCGACACAACAAATGGTAACGTGGTGATGAAGCCAATGCCCACTGCGGCGATGAGAGCCCAAGGCACGGCTGTGGCCGCGTTGAGCGCATCTTCTGCCAGGTGCACCGCTCCGTCGACGCCCACGTACATGAAGTTTGCGTTCACCATGCCCGTCAAGAAGACGACTCCGTCGGGCCAGCCGGAGTCTTCATTAACAAAGTTGGTCCACACGTATGACGAAGATTGGAAGTTGGGCGATGCCTTGGCGAGGCAGGCAATCCAGAAAGTCAAGAAGCAGAGGAGCGAGAAGGCCATGCCCACATTGTGAGTCCAAGCTGCCCGGCGGAGAATGGCAAGATTGTAACCGACAAAGAGGATGTTGGAGACTTGGTATATCAAGAAGAACTGGTATTTGTGTGGAATGTAAGAGGGGTTCCAGTATTTAGCCTAGTACTCTCGTTAGCTGATGATTGACAGTGGCACCGAAGCTCCCCGTCGGGACGCACCATTCCTAGAATGAGCTGGGGGATAATGACACAGACGGAAGCGGTGATGGCAAGCCAAGAAAAGATGTTGGTTATGGCAGCGATGTAACTGGCGCTCCTCTTCGCCGAGGGAGGCGCGAGGATGTGCGTCCAATGGTACTGTCCGCCGGCGGTGGGATATTTAGCTGCCAGCTCAGCCAGAGACAAAACACCACATCCCGTCACGAAGGTTGCGACGAACATGCCCCAGATGATCGTCACAGGGCCGCCAGAGAGGAAGCCCAGGAAGAGAGTGGCAGCGAGGCCCGACCAGGAGTTGCAGATGTTGAAGCCGGCCGCGATGATCTCAATGAAACCGAGTGTGCGAGGAGGCACATCGTTGCCAAAGATGCTCTCGTAGGCAATATTCCCCATCTCCGTCTCGGGCTTCACCGTGACCTCGACATCGGTGTCATGCTTCTCCAGGTCAGCCATTTTGACAAGTATTAAGATATTACATGTACAAACAGCGTGGAGATACCCAAGAAGCATGCAATGACGATCTTTTTCAAGAACGAAACGATGACGGGTTCAAGTGTTAAATCTTCGGAGTGCCTAATCAAGGCATCGTATTGGGGAGTCAGCATGGCGATGCTGGTGTGGAGGGAAAGTAATCCCTGCTAGAGTGCAGATTAAACTTAAATCCATCGGTTGTGAGCGCCTATTCAACACTTACTTGGCTTAGGGGAGGCCCAAATTGCCGCTAATGTTGGTGTTTCTGAGCACATGACTGGCTACATTGCTGATGGAAAGCAGTTATTACCTGGCATCTGTGAAAGTTCGAAGAAGCATCGTCCCCTTGCTCCCGATGTGCGTATTGTTAGCAAGCAAGGTTGCATGTTTCAATAATGCCCCTAAGATCTGTAGCTTAGAACAACCCCTGGAGGTGGTGTGCAGCATGGACGCAGTGTCCCAGGCCAGTCGGATTCTGGTCCGGCTGGCAGGGCGTGGGTTGTGAGCCAGTAATGTTTCTGTCCCACGCCCTTATTAGGTGCAGATACAACACGTGTTTGGTTACAACCTGCACGGAGCTGCCGCAACGTGGCAGAGATAAATTACCACATTACAGTAGTAAATCATGTCTAAAGAATTCTACTATCGTTCTGGGATCTACAATGTAGATCTAGATCTTACCAGAAAAGGAGAGATCTTCACTCGTGGAGCACCCTCGTATTCTGGTACAGGACTGTTTAACTGCAAAAAGCCACACCAATAATACTTGCATGGGAGTGGAAACCGGCTTTGAATTGACATGGTCCATGCAATAATAGGCAGAGGCTTTGCCATGGGGTGTGGCGTAAAAAGGCGCGTGTGTGGCCAGGGTAAGTCAAGCACAGTAACTCTGCGAATCACCATCTCACACTCCCGCCTGTCTGGGAACATCAATGTCTAACCACGCTACACCTACACGCCAAGCCTCGTTAGCAGATGTGCAGCAAGTGGCCCAAGTCTTTGCTGCGGGCTTCATCGACGACGATGTCTTTGGTCGATTCATGCACCCAAAACGACGCGAGTATCCAGCGGACTGGCTTCGCTACTGGCAACGGGAAATCAAGCAACATCTCGTAGACGCTTCGGCGCTCCTGTACGTGCGCACAGATGCGTCCGGAATTGTTAAAGGCTGCTGCGCCATGCGGCGACTCGGACAGGGAACTCAGGCGGAGGACAGAGCGTCTTCTGCGTCTTTGGTAGCAGGGGACAACCAGACCGACCAAGAGAACGATGCTAATTGGATCGATCGCTCAGCCGATCCCGAGGCGATTGCAGCCTTTGAACGCAACTGGGAGGATATCAAACACCATTTCTGCGGTCCGAGAGCAGAGTGCTGGATGATTGAATTGCTCTGTGTTGCCCCGGATGCGCAGAAAAGCGGCTATGGTCGAGAGCTTATCCATGCTGCGATTGCTCTCTGCCAGGCCGAGAATCCCATGGTGCCGCTTTGTGTGATCGCCAGTGAAACAGGTGACGGATTCTATGAGAAGTTGGGTTTTCGAGAAGTTGGGCGCGCCAATGTTGGCGAGCTAAGTGGTGTTCGTGGAGGTAGTCTGAAGTTCTATGAGGAACATCTAGATCGTGGAAATAATACAGAGTGAATCGAATCTGGCTGAGGATTGAGAGAATAAAACAAAGCAAGACGTATTGCAATACTGGGAGCTTCTAGCGCTTCGAATGCTGGAATTGGTGATGGCAGGAGACCTGCCATCATTTGCGACTATCTTCCTCCTTAAATGGCCCCAATTTCAACACCAATAGTTCACAGGTTATTCCATGCCTTCTTTGCCAGTGAGGGCCTGCGTGCAGATTGATCCGACAGTACTTCCTCTCCCTGTGGCCCGTCTAGATCGGCTCTCCGACCAGAATCAAGATCAATCTCATTCAATCGCCAGTATCGCGTCTTGTTGATAAATTTATAGGTAAAGTAAATAATGGGGAAGAGCGGGAGCAGGATGTAGGCATCGACAAAGTTGCCGGCGTTGAAAGGGCTCAGAGAAGTCCAGCCTTGGACAAAAGCAAGGAAGATATTGGCAAACAGACCAAAATATGTGTTGTAAGGATACCACTTGCCTACGAAGGGCATCTCCGAAACTTGGCGTCCCTGGAGAGCCCAGGCTCTTCGGAAGCGAAGGTGGATGAAGGAGATGGAGCCCCAGACAAGGAAAGTTGAGACACCAGATAGATTGACGATGTAACTGTATGCCTTGCCGGCACCGGTGCTCACGTTCATCATGGACAAAGCGCCGATAAGGTTTGTGAAAGTAATGGCGAGGACAGGTACACCTCTCTTGTTGGTCCAGCCCAAGAACTTGGGAGCCTTGCCTTCCTGAGCCATAAATAGGACAGTCCTTGAGCCGATATAGATAGAACTGTTCACAGCAGACAAGCAGGTGATGAAGAGAAAGGCGTTAATTAGGTTGACACCGCCTTCCCACCCTGCGTTCTGGATGGCTATGGTCATGGGGCTCTTGAGGGCGCGACTTGACCCATTGATAAGTCCGGCGGCGTTGGCCGGGCATGTCACGCCGAAGAAAAAGGCTGAGCCCATATAGATAAAGACGATTCGAAAGAAGACCTGTCTGATGGCCAGGGGAACTGCCACTCCTGGGTTCTTAGTTTCGGTGGCGGCAATTGCAACCGACTCGACTCCAGCATAGAAGGTTGAGCAGAAAACGAAGACGGATGCCACTCCTCGGAAGCCATGGCCAGCGAATGCACCTGGGTTATGCCAGTACCTGAATCCTACCGCATCGTGATTAACGCCCCCAGAGATGTAGACGATTGAGAAGATGAAATAGGCGGTCAGGCCAGCCAACTTGATCAGTGCTAACCAAAACTCTGCTTCACCAAAGCTCTCTACCCCCAGCATTTGAAAGGCAAGGAAGGCGAACCAGAATATGAGGAAGTAGCCCCATTGCGGCACAGAATCGCTCCAGTAGACCAGGATAGACGAGATCACGTTGTATTCGTTGGCCAGAACTGCAGCCCAGATAATGAAGTAGTTCCATCCCACAGCGACGGAAAACGCCTTGTCGACGAAACGTTCACCAAGTTTGATGAAGGCACCGCCAGAAGGATAGAGAGTGGTAATTTCTCCGAGTGACTGCATGATGGAGAAGGCAATCATGCCAATAACACCAAAGCCGATGATGAGCGAGGCTGGCCCACCGTCGGACAGAGCACCACCAGTGCCCACCAGCAGACCTGGTCCGATGATGCCTGCAATGGCCATCATTGACAGATGACGAGTTTTGAGGCCTCGCTTGACCCCAGATTCGGGGTCAATAGCTTGGTCGTCACCAGCATGGGGATTGATGGGTGTTGCCTCATTCACTTCGGCATGTTTGAAGTCCGCCATCGTGATGAACGGTATAGAATGCTCTGCGAAGGCCCCGACGCCCGATGGGAAGCCCGCATTCTGCACGGTATCGTGACCTTATCTGCCATTCATGAGCCTTCACCACTCAGATGGCGTGCGAAGTCCTAGTCGATGGCGTGCTCAAGCTGTCGGATTTTCCCACAATCATACGACGATTCGCTTTCATTGTTATTGCACCATTTTCTGACCGCCATGGCAATCCGCGATAAACGCTGGGTCTAGACACACGCCAAGTAACGCAAATACGTCTACAAGTTGATAACGTGCCGCCTTGTTGGATACTAATTTTATTAATAAGAGGGTCAATTTGTACTACCCACTTTCTGCACCACCTTCCCCACCCCTACCTCATCGCTTACTTTTACTAGATATTATCCTTACCAGAATGATGTATAGTGATAGTAGTATCTAGTAGTTACGAGGGATTCAAGGTAGAAAGGAAGGAGGGAGCGGGTGAGAAAATTGTTTTGGTGCGCTGGTGCAGACGTAGAGTGGTGTAAAATGACCCTGGTTGACTTATTAAATCATAGTTCAATCTGTGCGTGGCGTGGCTGCTTATTAAGGTTGCTTATCGATAAATCAAGCCAACTTTTAAGTTTGGTAGTCATTTTTTGCACAATCGTGATGTCCACGTTCGCTGCGATTGTGTGAACAAGAGTACTCTGTAAGGACAGTGTACGCGAGAGTTGATAATATGTGACGTTGGGAGCCCGATTTACGCTTTCTTCCTCCATGTCTGCGTCGGCCCCTCTGGGTGGGGCTTCGAAGCCTATCCACACAATCATACTAGACTCTTCGCCGCTCCTTCTCAACACTCCCGGAATCTCTACGCTCCTCACAAGCGGGCATGTTCTTGTAACTACGCCGTCGGTATTAGCGGAGATAAAAACTGAAGAGGCCAAGTCCCGCGTGGAGACACTGTACAAACCTTTCCTTGAGCTACGGTCCCCAAAGCCTGATAGTGTCGCCTTCGTAAGAGCGTTTGCAGGGAAGACCGGTGACGCTGGTGTGCTCAGTCAAACCGATTTTGAGGTATTGGCACTGGCATATGAACTCGAGTGCGAGAGGAATGGCGGAGACTGGAGACTCCGTAATGCTCCCGGTCAAAAACGGCTGAATGGCAGTCGGCCCGAGAAGGCGGAGGAAGACGAAGAGCGAGGCGCTGCTCTAGAAGCGGCTAAAGATGTTACAGAAGACATGAAGAGGGTGAGGATTGACCAAGAGCCGGGCGGCGGAGAGAAACCACATCAGGAGCGGGGACAAGACCAACCAAAACAACAGAGCAATGAGTGTATCGAAGGAGACGTCAGCGAGCAGCGAATTCCTGAATTGCTAGAGGAGCAGGATTCGGCTGATTCGGACGATGGATGGATCACACCCTCAAATATCAAGCGGCGGCAAGCACGGGATGAGGCGGCCGACAACGCTGCAAACGCGCGTGGCCCGACCAAGATGCTTCAAGTGGCAACCATGACTGGTGATTTCGCGATGCAAAATGTTCTGCTCCAGATCAATCTCAACCTCCTTTCCACCAAGACCTGCCAACGGATATCTCAAATCAAGCAGTTTGTCCTGCGATGCCATGCCTGCTTCACTACCTGCAAAGACATGTCCAAGCAATTTTGCCCGCGGTGCGGCAAGCCCACGCTGACCCGAGTGAGCTGCACCACCAACGACAAGGGCGAGGTCAAGCTGCATTTGAAGGCGAAGATGCAGTGGAACAACCGGGGCAACGTGTATTCAATACCCAAGCCAATCACAGGCAGTGCCAATCAGAAGTGGAAGGGTCCATCGCAAGGCGGGGGCAAGGGCGGTTGGGGAAGTGATTTGATCCTAGCCGAAGACCAGAAGGAGTATATCCGGGCCGTGTCAGGCGCTAAGAGATCAAAGGCAAAGGATCTGATGGATGAGGACACGCTGCCAAATATCCTCACAGGTGAGCGCGACCGTGCAGGTGGACGGCCTAGGGTTGGAGCAGGCAGAAACGTGAATTCACGGAAGCGGTAGTAATACATTAGATTGTGGACTGATTTTGTCATGCACCACCACCACTGCTCAAGGGTATCTCAAACACCAGACTCCACGAGACTCCTTTGTTTGTAGTCCCTCCTCATGCCTTCTTAGTTTCTTCTATACAACAAGGTCAATGTCTGTTAGGGGATGTTAGAGTTCTTAACCGACCTTGCTGGGTCAGCAGGAGGCCATATCGCTTCTTCAATAACACACGGTGTCTATGGTCCATTTAGTTAGCCATATTCTGTATTGACTGCTCGCACTGTGCGCACCTCGAGTACTTATCGTCGGGGGAGAATCGTGCCGGGTGTGCGCTCTTAGTAACAACGCCGTCGAGAACTTTGCGCAGAGTGTATATCCGTTTGCCTGTGGCAGGATCTTCTGTGTACATGAGATGCATGACAGGCAGTAGTGAGACAGGATAGCAGCGACACAGGAGAGCAGTGGAAATATACCAGTCAGGTACTTGTGCACAGTGAGGAGCACAAGATCGACCGTGTAAAGAAATCTTTTGGTGTTTCGGAAAACATTGCCGATGTCTTGGCATCCCTTGTCACATGTATAGGAGGTGACACAATATCTGTCATTTGATGACTTGCAACCACAATAGAATATCGCACTCTTTGCAGCTGCTATGGCTAATCTGCAGCGTCTGCGCACTAGCTACTACTGCTGGCGTACCAGATCATCACTGTGTTTCTCATGGAAGATCTGGAGCCACGTGACTAGCTGACGTCAGTGGTCACCGCTGCCTCTCAGGCTGAGAGTCACGTGATTGGTTAACTGACCTTAATACCGGTAGTACCGGTACCTCTGGAAATGCTCACTCTCCAGCGGCCCTTGTTCTGCAGCCTGAACCGGCTAACGAGTCAAGTCAAGGTCGGGGCGCTGGTGTCTCAGCGCGACCAGGGTCAAGGGTGAGAGCTCACCCAAAGCGGGTGGGCCAGGGTGAGCATAGAGCGGCATCACCCTAGGCCGAAAGCAGGGTGAGCCGCGAGCCGTTTCCACTTCCCTTGGCATCGGCGCGGCGGCCTATGATCATGTTCTCGACCTCGCCGATAGTCGGATGTTCTCACGCGAACGTCCATGTAGAAGGAGGTGGTGGTAGACGCGTGGGGCGATGATTGTTCAATCGCTCATTTCTGTGAGCAGCTTGAATGCCGATTGTTGTTTGCGCCGTCAGTCTGATAGAGTAGATTCGCTTCGGTCACTGCAGCAATGCCACTTTTGTCCTCTCTTCTCCGCCTAAGCCTTCGGGGCCAGGACCAGCACCAACATCACCCAGCAACTGACATCTTCAAGGTGGCCGTGATTCTGCGGCGACTACGACTCCCTGACGATCTTATCCCTTTCATCCTAGACCATGCAGACTACACCTACAGGATTACTGGATCTGAATGTAGCGAGCATTTCCATCTAAACCACCACCAATCAGGCAGAATATACACTGCCGCACGTCTCCAAAATGTGGTACCAGCCTCGCTACGAGCCATTCATTTCACAACCATTTCTAAAGACCAAGGCTTCAGCTGGGACACCAGCAATCACGGAACATACAACGGATCCTGGACGTGGTTCGAGGCTGGCTTGCTCGACGACAATCGGCTCAATGGGGAGTTCAACTTCTTGCCTAGTACGAGAATCGACGGCAAGACCATCTGTACGAATGTGCACGCCGACAAGAGCTACAGGACCCACACGACCATGTGGAGGATAACCGATGACGACGAATTCATTCAGAAAGTCTTTCAAGGCGTCAAAGAAGGCAAGCCAGTTGCGGTTGCTATATGTGCCCGCTTCTGGGCGTGGGTCAACAATGTCAAGTTCGCTAGAATTGAATTTGACCTACAACCAGTACGCAAGGTGTGAAGTCTGGTAACTGTGAAGTGCCATGAGATGCACGCGGCTGTTTTCCTACCCATGTTGTCTTAATTGGGGCAATATGCGGCCGGATCATATGCCGTCGCCAGGCTCTTCGAAGGTTGGTGCGTCATTTTAGACCACGCTTGCGCTGACTAGACCTCATTGGATGTGCTTCTTCACAAAGCCTCGTTTCTTGGCGCGGGCATCCATCTGCCACCAGGGAACACAAGTATCTTTTGGTCCCAAGCTCCTCGCCTGTACGGGTGAGGATGGTCGAAAGACAGCTGCTTGATAATTAATGCAATGACGCAGCTAGATAGACCTGCGTGGCCTGAGGGACTCGACACGATAGCTTTCGGCTACCCGCTCCGACAGCGGATCACATCCTAAGGTGTAGCCCCCTCGTTGTCAGGTCTCATCGTAGGGCCCAAGAAAACTGTTAAATGAGGGTGTGGACGAACACAGCGACATGTCGAGCATATGACCCAATAGTAAAATCACGATTTAACAGCCCAATTTCAAAACAACGGCAAAAATGTCTCAAATCAACCAACATCCCCAAAGGCGCTATAAAGCTCGCTGGGCTTCTGTACAGGCTAGAAAGCATCTCGGGCAAGGCCCCTGGCATTGTCGTCGTCCGCCCTGGCGGCGGTGTCAAGGAGCAAACAGCAAGTACCTATGCCAACAGGCTGTCCAAGCGCGGCTATGTCTCCATCGCCTACGATGCCTCCTACTAGGGAGCATCTGAAGGCTCGCCTCACTTTCTCGAAAAGCCTGGTGCCCGGGTGACTGACGTATCTGCTGTCGTCGACTGTCTTCTGAAACTGGACTACGTTGACGCCGACAAGATCGTGGTCACAGGAATCTGCGCCGGTGGTGGGTATGCGGTTGCAGCTGCCAAGGGCGACCATTGGATCAAAGTAGTTGCCATTATCAGTGCTGTCAACGTTGGTGACGGCGCTCGTCTCGGCTGGTACGGAGATGAGGACCCCTCGAAGCAAGTTGCGAACCTGGACCAGGTAGCTCAAGCTATCTCATCCGAAGCAACCGCTGCTGAAGGCCTGAACGCACCGTATGTGCCACCGAATCTAGATGACAAGACACCACACGACCTCGCGGACGCCCATGAGTACTACCTCACCCCTAGTGCCCAGCACCCCGATGCTCAGAACAAGATGCTGCTGAGATCGGTGCCGTTGGTGCTCAGCTTCGATGCCTGGCAGTTTGCAGACCTGTTCTTTACCCAGCCGCTGTTGATCGTGGTGGGTGAGACGACTGAGAGCAGGTGGCATTCTGAGAAAATCTTCAAGCTGCTTGGAGGCAAGAACAAGGACTTGGAGAAGATTATCGTGCCAAATGGTCGACACATGGATTTCTACGACCGAGATGCATTCGTCAACCCAGCAATTGAGGACATTGCCGCTTTTTACAGGCCAATTGTTGGCTGAGCACTGCATCTGCAAGGTAAGGATTATGAGTTTGATAGATTGTAAAGCTAGTTGGGATCTGGACGAGAGCTGATGCCAGTGCGAGTGTGTATCAGAAAGCAAAGTGAGATGTTCATACCATTACCTCAAATATATCATCATTCCTTACCCATGGTAGAGTACCATTCCTTGCGTTTAACATCGCTTGCATACCAGCAGTCCTCGACCACTGTTGGAGGAAGAGCGTGGTCCAGGTGTAAGCTAGACATGGTAACCTAGAAACAAGATTTGTTCAGGTAGCAAGGTAGCATGTTCTTGCCATACCGCTGCGGCCTTCGTGCCGTCGAAACAAGTATTATTAATATCGAGCAAAGGAGACCTCATTCTACTGTACAAGTACTGGCTGGGAAGGGCACGTGTGAAGCATGGTTGAAGGTGATTGGACAAAGGCCGCAAGGTTGCTGCAGGTACAACGCAAATGGTTGGTGGGGCGACCCCCACCCCCGAGCTTCCGAGCTCCCAGCGGGCAGTTGATTATTATCATTGGTGATGCTGTAGGCCACTGATGACATGCCGATCGCTAATGGCGACTTCAAATACATAAAGCATGCAACTCTATCGACTTTTTACCGCCCTTAGGCGGCCCCTACCTGAGAAATATGCCCATAATGAAGGTCTTTACGCTCGCAGTGTTTGCGTCGCTTGTGATTGCAAGTCCACTTCCCCAAGACCTTGACATCTCGTCCAGCCTTCAGAATGTGCTCGAAAACACTCACGACAGCGACTTGTACACCTATCCGACAGACCTGACGCGGGGAGTGGTGCCCAAGCAGATCCATTCACACAACGACTACTGGCGCGACGTGCCCTTTTACGAGGCACTATCGGTGGGCGCTATCAGCGTCGAAGCTGACGTGTGGCTAATCAACAACACGCTCCATGTTGGACACGAGCCGTCGGCGCTGACCTCGGCTCGGACTTTCCAGTCGCTCTACATTGGGCCCATTCTCGACACGCTCCAGCGCCAGAACCCGATAACCGAGTTCGTGGGCGCCGGGACCAAGAACGGGGTCTTCGACACGTCCAGCACCCAGACGCTCTACCTTTTCGTCGACGTCAAGACTGACGGCACGACGACGTGGCCTGAAGTGATCAAGGGACTGCAGCCGCTGCGTGACGCGGGCTACCTAACTACGTTCGACGGCACCAAAGTCTCCACAGGCCCCGTCACCGTCGTCGGCACGGGCAACACGCCGCTTAACCAGATCCAAGGGGTGGCGCCACGTGACTACTTCTTCGACGCCAACCTTGCCGCGCTCAACACCACCCAGGCCGACATCACCTCGGACATCTCGCCCATTGCTTCGGCCCAGTTTAGCGCATACATCGGGGGCATCAACGGGACCGCGTTTAGCGCTGAGCAGGTCGCAGCTGTGCGAGAGTATCTCGCCGAGGCGAGTGCGCGAGGCATCGGAGGCCGCTTCTGGGACACACCGGCGTGGCCGATCAGCAAGCGTAACGCGGTGTGGACGACGCTGCTCGAAGAGGGTGTCGCTCTGCTGAATGCTGACAACGTCTATGAAGCAGCCGGCTTTGGCGGTGTGAATGGATATTGGTAGATAGTAGACATGGAGACTAATAACAGACAGATGTGTACTTGAATGCATATATAGGGATAGCTTCATAACAAAAGAGTAATCACACTACACTGGCAACCAAAAAAAAGACAAAAAAAGAGAGAGAGAAAAGTAAAATGGTCGTATTTTACTTACAACTTGCTTCTCTCGATTTTAACCCAGATGCCATGATCATCGACCTCAAAGTCGCTCCCTTTCTTCCAGCCCAGCCAGTCAGCCAGGGCGTCTTCACCACCCTCACCAGGCTCCAGGGTCTTGCCCTCCCACGCCCCTTCCTCTCCCTGCTGAGGCACGCGGCCCGGACTGGCAGTCAAGCCGACAATGGGCCTCAAATCATGCTTGGCATCCTTCATCTCGCCCCACTCCAGCACGGGAGCCACACAGGCATCTGTACCGTCAAAAACCCGCTCCCACTCAACACGAGTCTTGGTCTTGAATCGGTCAGCAAAGACCTCGCGCATGTACGGCCAAGAGCGCTTATCATTCCTATCCAACTCGCCGGGCGTAACATCGTCCAGGTCGAGCTCCAAGCCACGCAGCAGCGCGGCAAAGAACTGTGGCTCTAGTGCGCCAACGCTCACATAGCGGCCGGCATCCTTGCACTCGTAGGTGGCATAGAAGGGGGCGCCGCCATCTAGCGGATTCGTGCCCCGCGGCGCATTCCACATGGGCGTATTGGTGAGCAAGCGGGGAAAGGTACCCAGGTAGCTGACGCCGTCGACCATGTTGGCCTCGACTACCTGGCCCTGGCCCTTGGTGGCAGGCGCGGCGCGATGCAGCAAGGCAAGCAAGACGCCGACAACGGCGACGAGCCCACCGCCGGCGAAATCGGCGAGCAGATTTGCCGGCGGCTGCGGCGTCTCGTCCTTGCGGCCCAGTATGGCCAGCACGCCGGAGACAGCAAGGTAATTGATATCGTGGCCGGCCATGTGACTGTACTTGCCGTCGCGGCGGAAGCCCGTCAGGCGGACGACGATCAAGCGTGGATTGAGCTTGAGCAGGACCGCGTGCGGATCGAACCCGAGCTTCTCGAGTACGCCAGGCCGGAAGGGGTCGATGAGGACGTCGGCCGTGCGCACGAGCGAGACGAAGAGCGCGCGCGAGGACGATGATTTCTTCAGGTCCAGAGCGACGCTTGACTTGGCCGTGGTGAGCAAGTCCGTCGACGTCGCGTCGGGACGGTCAATGCGCAGCACCGAGGCGCCATAGGAGGCCAGGAGGAGGCCACAGAAGGGGCCTTTTAAATTTAATTTCTTTTTTTCACAGGGAAGAAAGAAAGGATGTATGTACCAGGAGCGAGGCCGCCGAGTTCAATGACCTTGATGCCTTTGAGAGGCGGTGGGGCCGGCATGGTGTGTATTAGAAAAGATGAATAATACCGGTATCCTATACTATGCTATACTATAGCCTTAGGAAAAGGAAAACCACATATTCTGTTCGGTCCCGTTGCAAAGGGGTCATGATCTATCATCTATGAAAATACCGTACTGTATCCGAACTAGACCGAGGCTGTGGAAAACGCGAGCGAGTCATGTGGGGAGTCAGCCGAACGATGGGCGAGTCGATCCTGACAAGGCCCGAAAGCACGTTTAGGTTCGTCATAGCTCCACACAGCGGGCGCACATGAAGAAGCTTAACTTAGAATTTCATTTTAACTGTATTACTATTTTACAAGGTGGTGGCTACTCAGAATAGAACATGACTGAAAAAAGGTAGATTTATTCGGAATGGGCTATATACCAATCCGGAAGGAGATGCTCTCTCAGGAAATGCTCAGCTCTTGCTCTTGCTCTTGCTCTTGCACTTGCACTTGCTCTTGCTCTTGCTCTTGCTCTTGCTCCTGCTCCTGCTCATGCTCATGCTCATGCTCCTGCTCCTGTTGGAGTCGGAAAACTCCTAGAGGATGCTACGCTCGATATGTCCATCATTACTGTACCAGCGCATGGCCGAGGGGAAAAATGCCGTAGCTCGCGCGTTCTCGCCTTGTGATCATTGGCGTAATTAATGGCTAGGGTATTAAGGGCCAACTTGGCCTCGTTGGATCAATCTGAATCGATATCGGGATTGGCCACAAACAGTTTGACGGAGCTGCCCATTGTCATTGCACGCTCGTCGACACTGCCTCTTCGTCGTAGATCATCAGCCTTCCTGACCTGATCTGTTCTTGTTTCAAGGGCATTGGGACCGGCCAGGTCTTTGAACTCGCCGTAGGCTTCTTCATCGGCACTGTGATGAGGATAGGCCTTGGTGGTGCTTTCTTCCTCAAGGATCCTGTCGCGACTGGCCGGAGACCCGGTGTCGGGCCCGATGGGAGATGTGCCACCACTGAACCGTCCCTGGTCGGCTCGCGGGTAGCCGCTTCGATACTTGGCCGAACTAGTGCTGGACTTGCCACTGCCTGAACGGCCGTGGACCATGGCGTTGTCGCCGGATATGAAACTGCGTTCTTCCTCTTCGTCTCCAAGCATCTCATTGGCGGATAGACGCATGGGCACACCAGCGCCGGACATGTTGGCGGCCACATAGCCAGGAGCCTTGGGAACGCCGCCGTGTCTGATCTTGCCGACAACTCCGGAGGAGGACAGGGTGGCTGTTCGGCTGGAGCCAGTACCACCCATACTGTGGGAGACTGCAGCCAGGGCGCGCTGTCTGGCAAGCTTCTCGGCAGCGGCGGTGCGAGGTTCAATGCTTTGTGAGCGGTCACACCACACCGTTGCTTTCTGTTTCCGCATAAGAGCGACATAGGAAGTGGGACTGTTGCTGGCCGCTGAGCGGCCGGAAGTAGAGCGGCGGGGCAAGCCAGAAAGGGTGGAAGAGTTGGTGGACTGTCGCTGCATGCTGAGGGCGCTCATGGTGTTTGTGTTGGATGCCGAGGAGTCGCGAGTGCGAAGTTGATGGGGTGCGGCCGGGTGCGAGGCCGAGAGATCTCGAGACAGAACTGAAGTAGAGACGGCGCGAGAGTGAGTGGCCGAAGCTGTGCTCGTGGTCGAGGTCGATGTCGAGGTCGTGCTGAGGGGCGGTCGATATGTCAGCGTGGCCGAGGAGTAGCGTTTTGGTGAGAAGGGTGGGATGGTGGGACGGGGAGAAATGCAGACTTTGAAGGCGTCTGCGGATTCGGAGGAGTCGAGGGGGAGCTGGGAGGGCGGTCCCAAAGGCGCAAGAACACTCATCAAGGCGGGTCGATAAGGAGTAGCGGGTTGAGGGGAAGGAGGAATCAACGACGTAGCGTGAGGAAGCAGCGCAATGGTGCAATTAAAGATGCTCTGCCCCCAAAGCGCCGCTGATCCCGATCCTGCCAGCAGGCAATAAATATGATAAATGAAAAGTAGGGTGGTACTATGACAAGACGTCTGGTGCTCGGATTCGACAGGCGCCGGCTGCTTGGCTCGTCTTAAAAGAGGGGGTGGAGCTGGTGCCCGTGACGACCGGCACAGCCGCACAATGGGACGGACTTGCAATGGGCGTGCTCAGGCAGCCGACAGTCAGCAGCGTCAGGCGTCAGGCGTCAAGGCCGGAGTCTCAGCAGCAGCAAGAAGCCAAAGGACACAGACAGACAGACAGACAGACAGCTAGACAGACAGCCAGACAGACAGCCAGACAGACAGCCAGACAGACAGCCAGACAGACAGATAGCCAGACAGCCTGACACACTGATAGGAGGTGGTGCTGGGTTGTGCCACCGTACAGCGAGGAGAAAACGCTGCTATTATTGACACTAAACAAGACAGAGGCGAGTACGAAGAGTAATCACGATAACACGGGCGCTCGTGGGGTGCTCAGAGTACCCCATCGGGCGGGTGTAGAGCCCTTTTGTTCAAGTCTGGGAGATAATGTGCTCGATTTGGCTGGTTGAACCGGGGAGCCTAGCTTTTGCAGGCCAAGTTCCAGGGCGGTAAACGCGGCGTGTCTTTCAGCTGCGACCGCCCTGGTTTCTCACGCCCCATGGCCATTGGGACGGCGAATTTGTGCTGATCTGTCCGACAGCGTTCCACTGGCCAAGGAGGATGAGCTGTGTCGGATGCCCGACGTTTAGTTCAGCAATATCCGTGCCAGCGCAGAAGCAAGGCCGGACTTGAGGTTGAGTGAAATGGAAACACGCATTGTAGGATCACGACGTGCCTACACTGGCGTGCAAGCCCTGCTGGTGGTATGCAGCGCGCGTTACATCTGTGACGCCACCCTGTCATAGTAGCAGCCCGGCCAACGTCACATCTTGTTTCATGCATCCCTGGGCCGGCCGGGTAGGGCGGTCTCCACAGAATGGGCTGATACAGTACCGGTAGTAGAGTGATGATGTACTGTAGCAACATGCCGGTTGCGTGCTGGGGAGATATCGAGCGGCCCCCGGCCCTGTTTTACGTACAGGGGCAGTGGGGGCATTAGCTACCAGTACTTGGTACCAGGTACCAGGTACCTGCTGTCGTCTACGCGTGTCAGGAGCGATAACAAACACTGGCGGACGCGTTGTTACTAAGTGGGCGCTGCACAGGCTCACTGTGACACAGGCAATGTGTGCCATGTTCGAACTTCTCACCGCGGTTTGCACGCAACCAGACGAGAGCAGATAGATAGCTAGATAGCTAGATAGCTAGATACTGTAGATAGATAGATAGATAGATACCCGCTCGGTCTGATGGGTGCCATTGAGCCACTCGGCGGGTTCGAAGTAGGTCGGTTGTGCGAATGAGCCGCTGTCAGGCGAGTGCGGGTAGCTGGAGCAAAGGCGGCTGTGGCATCAATAGAAATGCCTCGGCGACGTAGGTGCACCAACAGATCGAGCAGCGGGCAAGCGATGCTCTTATGGCCAGCAGTCACGGTCACGTGAGGGGATTGTGCTGCCGAGCTCAACTACTTCACTCGGAGTAAAATAGAGGCGTCTGGTCGGCTAGGCTAACCCAACGGCAGCAGGGCCTCCTGCTGTAGTATTACTGTACAGTAGTTATTAGTGTCCAGCAACGCGCGCGGTGGAGGGCCATTATTGGCCATTGACTCCGAAGACTTGGCCAGGACACTGCTGTCGTACAGGAGCCGTACTGGAGCAAGTGGAGAAGGCGGGTGTGTGTTAAAAAAGAATGCAGACGCATGCAATGCCAGCGCATGGGGCAAGCTAGCCAGTTACACCTGTGAAGCAGCGCAAACAGTGTGATGTTAGGATCGACCGGTGGGCGCGACGGCGTCGCGGTTAAAAGGCCACAGCCTTGACGTGGCACACGCTCATCGAAGCCGATGGTTTATGTTCTGCAGAAATGATGCACTGCTTTGCCAATCGGGCCGCCCCACGCAGAGCGCGTGCAGCCGATCAAACCACCCAGGGCTAGGCTATCAATCTTGTGCGGCCAGGGGCAGACAACAGGCCAGGGAGAGAAGAGAGGAGAGAGGTAAAGGCTGCTGGGCGCTGAATGTGTGCTGTGCTGTGCTGTGTACTGCGCTGCGCTGTGCTGTGCTGTGTGCTGTGCTGTGCTGTGCTATGTGCTGTGCTGTGCTGTGCTTGTGGAGCGGTTCCGGTCGGCCAAGGATTTACTTGCTGAAGTGCGGAGTGCCAATTTTGTAGGCGTGGGTGTGTGGGCGTGGCGAAAGCGCGGTGTGCAGGTGTTGGCTGTTGTTTTAGGCAGTTTGTGCGCGAATGGGGGCGCCCCCGAGTGTGGCAAGGCCTGGATTCACACCTATTCGCTTGATTTGCAGGCCTAGCTTCTGCCCGTCAACTCAGTGGCGGCTTCAGGCTTACAGCTGTCAGCGCACAGCGCACGACTCACAGCTCGCAACTCAATGTTAACACTTTGCACTTGACACTTCGGATCTAAGCACGAGTGTTGAATGGCCCTGTAATGGTCGGTGAAGGGTGAAGGGTGTCAGAGGCGACGAGGTGCAGACCCGCCAGTGTGTCTGGCTGTGGGTGACGCAGCGCTGGATGGCCAGCTAATGCAATGCTCCATGCATTCGTTGGCAACCCTTCGTCAGGGTCTTGCTAGCCGTCGAGGCAGCGTTGCCTGGGTCGAATTTGCCTCCCGCAGCATGTATTTCTGGCTAGTTGTGTACCTGGACGTGCTCGTGCTCGTGCTCGAGCCATCGCGACCTCTCTGTGATTTTCACCACACCGCCTGCTGAAGAAAAGCGCGCCCGACGGCGATACCGCGACGGCCCTGAGCCGTGCCCTGTGCAGTGCTGTGCTGTGCTGCCTCTAGCGGCTGCTGGGCGCCCCCGCACGCTATCGATAAGTCTAGGACGCCGCCCAACGAGCCCGTGCCGCGCGCTGCCACGACGAGCCCAGGCCAGCCAGCCGTCGTTGAGCTTTCGACCTTGAGCTTCGAGCGTCGAGCGAGCGTCGAGTGAGCACCAGTGACGAGCGTGCAGCATCGTCGAGCGCTGCGCTCTGACCCGCATCGATCTCGCCGTGCCGCTGCCGTGGACACCCGACGCCCTGACGCCCCGACGCCCCGACGCCCGACGCCGGCAACCCGCCGCCGGCAACCCGCAACCGGCCGCCGGCGCGGCCCCTAACGCCCGCGGCGCTGGCTGCCTGGCTGCGCGCTCTAACGGCTCGTCACCCACGACCAGAATACCACCCTGTACTGTGTCTGTCTCAGCCCCTGCTCTGGACCATTGATTCAAGCAACGTCGCATGAGACCAAGTCACAGTCACTCTCCGGCCGCTTTCCACTCTCGTCCCGGTAGCTAGCCTCCCCCCTCTGCCCCTGGCCCACAGACACCCTGCTCATCATGTGACTGTGTGCTCTAGAGCCGCAATCCGACGTGACTACCGGCCCGAGTCTTCACCATGCCCGCGCTGATCCGCACGCCATGTCCGACTGCGGACCTTTGCACGCGCCCAGGGTAGACAACGCTGCAGCGGGGGCGCCAACCCAGGCCAGCCAGCATGCTGGACGTAAGAGCGCGCCCGAGGAGGAGCAGCAGCAGGAGCAGCAGCAGCACGAACGGCAGCGGGAACAGCAGCAGCAACAGCAGCAGCAACAGCAGCGGCAACAGCAGCAGGAACAGCCACAGGAACAGCAGCAGCAGGAACAACAGCAGCAGGAGCAGCAGCGGCATCAGCGGCACGAGCAGCACCAACAGCAACAGCAGCAGCAGCAGCAACAGCAGCAACAGCAGCACCAGCAGCACCAGCAGCACCAGCAGCACCAGCAGCAGCCACAGCCCACCCACCACCACCACCACCACCACCACCACCACCGCCCGCCCGTCGAAATGCGGGTTCATTTCGAAGAGTTCGCGGCCCAGCTACGCTCCCACCGCGACCGCGAGCACAAGCAGCGTATGCTGCAGCACCGCCGCCAGGGCCTGCGCCGCGGTGTTGCACTGGCCGCCCGCCTGCAGCGCCTGACCTCGTGGCTGCACGACGGCCTGGTTGAAATCGGCAATCACCACGACGCCGCCGCCTTTGTGCACGTGCACCAGAACCTACAGGACTTGGCCGACACCTGCTTTTCCCACTGGCACCGTGATATCCAGGCCATGGACCCCATCAACCACGGCCGCGGCCAACGCAGCACCACCGAGCCAGCGGCCGAGCCCAAGCCGGTGCTGGCCAGGCTCACAGCCGATGCGCGCCGCGAGTGCGTCGACTTGATCCACTCGGTGCGCAGCAGCCCGCGGTTCCTGATCGACCGCTTCGCTGCAGTGTCGCCCTCGCAGCTGGCCACACTGTCCACCTCGCCGCGCTTCCAGGACCTGACACCGTCGGTGCTGACTTCACTGTCCCAGAACAGAGGCCGCGGCTCGCAGCGCAAGCGTGTGCAGTCCTACTCAAAGGTGCTGGACGAGTATGCCACCTCGTTCGAGCGCAAGAACCCTATGTCCTTCCTGCTGTACAACTGCTTCAGCCCCAACTCGTGGGCCGAGGAGATACTGCGACTCCGAACCTGGTCGGCCGTCTGCGCCGGTCTCTACGTCGAGGCGGGCCCGGCCTTTGCAAGTATCATCAAGCAGGTGCTCAGCAACTTCTGCACCATGCAGACCTGGCGCGCGCGTGACCGCATGGAGCTCTTCCTCATGGACGTCCTGCAGCGCGGTGCCTTTCTGCTCGAACCCGTGGGCGAATACCGCTCCAAGGCCGTGCTGCAGACCCATATCAGCGATACACTCGACACCGACGGCGCCCGCGAGTTCTTCGACGATGCCTCCCGCCAACTGTTTGCCATCCTGCGCGCCGAGGACGGCGGCTATCCAGCTGGCGCCATTGAGTTCTGCCGCGCCCTGCTCGCCCATCTTCCCGAGCACACCCATGCCAGTCTGCGCTCCTTCCTCGCCTTTGACTGGTTCCTCGACGAATTCCTTCGCATCACAATCACCTACCCGGAAAACGAGAAGATGCTGCTGCAGTTCCACATCAGCGAGTCGGCCCGTGTGCACATCCTGCACCAGCTGTGGTTTCGCGCCCAGGCCCGTGCGCGCGATGTCTACCTTGCTGAGTATGTTTCTCGCTCTCTCTTTCTCGCACTCTCTTTCTCGCTCTCTCTTTCTCGCTCTCTCTTTCTCGCTCTCCCTTTCTCGCTCTCCCTTTCTTGCTCTCTCTTTCTCGCTCTTCCTCACTCTCTCTTTCTCACTCTCCCTTTCTCGCTCTCCCTTTCTTGCTCTCTCTTTCTCACTCTCTCTTTCTCACTCTCTCTTTCTCACTCTCTCTTTCTCACTCTCTCTTTCTCACTCTCTTTCTCACTCTCTCTTTCTCACTCTCTCTTTCTCACTCTCTCTTTCTCGCTCTCTCTTTCTCGCTCTCCCTTTCTCGCTCTTTCTTTCTCGCTCTCTCTTTCTCGCTCTCCCTTTCTCGCTCTCCCTTTCTCGCTCTCTCTTATCTCCCTCTTTCTCGCTCTCTCTTTCTCGCTCTCTCTTTCTCGCTCTCCCTTTCTCGCTTTCCCTCTCTCGCTCTCCTTTTTTTCGCTCTCCCTTTCTCGCTCTCTCTTATCCCCCTCTTTCTCGCTCTCTATATCTCGCTCTCTATATCTTCCTATCTCCCGAGAATCGCTAACATGCCCCAGAAAGCAGCGCCCCGTTGACCCCGATATTGCAGCATCTGTCATCGACATCGTCTCTCAGATATACCCCATCGACCCTCCCCCCGATCCTTATGTCGCGCCTCCTACAGCCACCACCACTATCACTAACCCCAACAGTAATTCGCCCCACCCTGAGCAGCCATCCCTTGTCCTGTGCGCCTCAGACGTCCTTCACGTGCTTGAGGCTCTTGGCCAGCAGTACCTCGCACCTGCAAGCGCCCTTGACCATTTTCTAACCTCGTCCTTCTCCGCATTCAACTCCCAATACGCGCGAACCAGCCGATTCGGCAGATTGAAGCGAGAACTCATGGTCCATCTGGAGCCGGCATACACCACCACCGCCGTCCATCCATGCCAGGAGCAATGGATGGTCCTTCCCTTGCGCCCGGACGGTCACTTGAATGTGGATGACATCCTCAAACCACCGGCCCAGTCCATCGATGCAACCTTGTGGTCTCACTGCGGCGAGTTGACTGTCGTTCAGGAAGCCGCGCTCAGGCTTGCATTTGACGAAGCCGATATCTGCCGCGAGCCTCCGAACCCAGACGCCGTTGTCAAAAAGTCACTAGCTGACCGACTTGCCGAACGATCCAGCATTGCAAGAAGCACGAGCAACAATCTCGACTCCTTCTATTGGCAGCGAGCACTCGATCAACTCCAACAGACCCATCCTCCTGCAACATGGATCGTCAATGACTCTCGCATCTTCAAGTCAATCTTGTCCAAACTCCCCCCACCAGTCTCGTCGTCTTCCCTCGACCATCTGAGCCAGACCGTCAACGTCTTGGAGCACCATTTCATCTTGCTCAAGGAACGCATGGCCAAGGCCTCCTTGCAATTGAGCCGCTTGAAAATCAAGATGTGGTACGTCATGGGCGTCACAAACTCCGAAGCCTACGAGAGGGCCAGAAACATCTCTCGGGCTCTTAATTACATGGCAGTCTCGGGCCAGAGCGGCGTCGAGACCGCATCATGCGCATCCTCAGACCGCGATCGGCCGACTACGAGCGCATCAACCACATCGTCCATCTTTGAGCAGTCAAGAATCGACACCATGAATATTCTCAAGGCTCCCAAGGAACACGGTGGTCCTCGCAAGTTGGCCGATGACCAAATCGACATGACCAAGCGCTGGCTAGACAGGCACAACATCGAAAACTTTTGCAAGGGCGAAGAGCGAATTCATCGATTCTGCATGGAAATCAAAATTCTGGCCAAAAACCTTGTCGGCGACTCTCTGCTCGAAAGTCCAGTCTTGTGGTCGAGTGATCTCTGGGCCAAGGAGAGGGCCTTGTTCGATGCCAACGGACCCAGTCTCTTCCACCCCGCCGGCAGCACCCGCCCCCCCAGTGTCATGAGCGAGACTTTGTCTTCTGCTCAGTTTTCCGCCAGACCCTCCATTCGAACGTTGGACAGTGGCTCTCGATCATTGGATGCCGACCTGTCCACTTCGCCCGGCCGGAAAGGCTCCTTCCCAGCTCTTGGCGCCACCCGCTTTAATCGTGATCTGTTGGGCAGCGACCTGGCCTCTTCTTTCTCTCCAGGCCACTCTTTGACCGCTACTTCCGGCGAGTCCGTGTCCACGCTCTTCTCGCCTCTGCCATCCCTGAGTCGCTCTGCCACCTCGGTCTCTTCTCGCTCACAGACTCCCTCACTGTCCAACGAAGCGATAGTCCTGAAAGTCCCCGATTCCGCTTCCGGAAAGGCCATCTTTCTTGACCGTCTCCAGCATGAGCTTACTTGCCTTCTCTTATCCGATTTGGGCAACCCCGTCTGGAGCAGAGGGAGTGAAACCGATTCTTGGCTAGACGGAGCAAGACAAAATCCCGCCATCGTCCAACGCTTGTCGCGCAGGAAGCTCGTCGCCACCGTCCTTCCGCTGCCCAAGCTGCCACCCGAGCGGTCGGCCCAACAACGGCCGAAACCCAAAAGGATGGCTGCAACTGTAGAACGCCGGAGCTCCGATGACGCTCGCATGTATGCTCAACAAAAAGGCCTGGAGCAGACCTCCAGCCACCAAGGTCCAGAGTCTTCGGCCGCCTTCACGGAGGAGAGGGAGTTGCGAGATGTGCTAGAGCGGCTCAGCCGCCAGGTTGACCCTGCCATGAAATTACAGGCAGTCCACGATTTCAAGCAACTTGCTCTTGCCTTCAGCCGCAACCACAACCACAACGTGTCGACCAAGCCTAGTGAATCAAACCAAGGACCTCCCGGCACGTCTTCGCGTCGTCAGAGCCTCGGAGCCCAACTCTCTCCCTTGCAATCGCAAAAGCCGCAACCCAGACCGGCCCCTCAGGCCCCTCCCACCGCCGAAAATGAAATTGTCAAAGAGCTCAAGACTGTCTTACTCAACCTGCAACCCGCCACTCTGTTCCGAGACCTGCAATACATTGCCGCATTCATTTCCGTCGACGCTCTCAGCGACAGCGAGGCCCGACGCGCCTTTTGGCATGTCGGCCTAGCAGCTCTGGCCAGCAAGGATGAGATTTGCCGATGCATGGTCGATCTGGCTGATCAGATTGTTTCCAAAGACTTGCCCACCACGCCACGGCTAGATCCCGCTCTTGATCTCACCGCAGACTCACCTCTAATCAAGGCTAAGGACTACTGGATTTTGGCCGCCCGAGAGGGCAACCCGGTTGCTCAGCGAGAGCTGGCCGGCTTGTATCTGACCCATCCCGAAGTCCCTCCGATCATCAGCCTTCCATTAACTTTATCATCAGAAATTTTCAAGCAGGACATGAAGTGGCAGAATGAACCCGAGCACGACCATGCTCACACACAATCACTCTGCTTAGCGCTACATTGGATGAATGCTGCAGCTGCCAACGGCGACCAAATTGCCAAAAGAAGGATTCAAGAACGCAAAGACGTAGCTGACCTTGGACTTGGATGAAATGATTCCCCCTGATGTTCTTTGTTACCATAGTAATTCAATTACATCAACCATTGTTTCAATAATCTTTTTTCCCTCAGCAGCCTGTTCCTGCTTTGTTTTGTTGCGTGAGTCGTGCCCAAGGAGCAACTGCTATTACACTACTTCCTTTCTCCCCGATTGAGGCAATTTTCGAACTCGCCAAGAAAAAGAGCATATTCCCTCCATACATAACATACATACATAGCCTCTGGTGCTGCTTTGTGTGGGGCTCATTTCAATAACTTCAATGTCGAAGACCACAGCTTTGCTTCAGGCTCCGGATTGTACGCATGAGGCACGTACGGGACCCCGTGATCTGGCCATCATCAAGGTCTTTGCCCTCGGGTTCCTGGGCGACGGCGCCCCAAACAGAGGTAGCAGCGCCCTGGGTGGCGCTCTTCCAGTACATCTTGATATACTCGTCGGCGTCCCAGTCGGCTTTCTGCTCGTTCGTCAGAGCCATCTTTTCCGACAAATGAGATTGTCACGTGTTAAAGGGTGTCGTCTCGCTATATGACGGAGAAGGTCGGTTGCGACGGGATATCACGTGATAGTACGCGATTGATTGGCTAGTGGGGCCAAAAACCACGTGACGTTAGCAGAAAAGGCAATCTCTGATTAGTAATAAAACTACAGTACTCCTGCGCAGTAACAGCGCCTTCAAAACAGCCCACAGCATTGCGTCCAGGAAGCACCTCTGAAGGGGCCGTGAGAATGAGGCGCGGCGGCAGGCAGATAGACGGGCAGGAACCAGACGGCGAACGGCCAGACCGAAGAGGAGCAGTTGACCCACCAGCACGCATAACATACATTCAAGGAGGACTGGGAAGTTCCCCAGAAAAGAATAGGTCTCACAAGACTAATTCCGTGTTCATTTACTCCTTTGATGAGCCGAAAGTATTGGTGTCAAGTATGGTGCCCCCAGACATCCTGCCGCTGTGGTCTTTGTCTTTGCTCTCTTCGCTCTCTTCGCTCCGGGTAGCATCCTTCGGCTGGATGGCCTTCTTGTCAAGGTTATTATCTTGATCATCATTCTGTCCAGAACCTGGGTTAGCCAAGTTAACACTGATAGCTCCATCCCACTTTTGTGCTTCCTCTGGTCTGTGGTGCAATTTCATACGCACGGACAAAATCGGGCGAAATGTCTGCGATTTAATTACATGTAGCAGCCCTTGGCGTCCCGCCGGGATAGTCCCCGCCTATTCTCTCTCTGGCTGATTATTCTTCAATCCTACATCATCACCATCACCATCATCATCATCATCATCATCATCATCATCATCATCATCAATATCAATCAATCAATCAAAACTGCTAGACCTAAAGTCGCGTGCCATGCATTGTACGGTATGTATTTCTCAACAGAGAGAGGAATGAAAGAGGGGAACAGAGTGCCTGGTTGAAATGACTCAGGGTTATGACTCAAAGGATATGTCAGTCCTTTGAATGACTCTTTTAAGATCAATACCAGGATCAGGCTCGTATTTCCTGATCAGCCCTCTACTGGTAACGTTGATTTTGCCCAACTTTCAAAACAGAAGTAGATTTCTTAGTTTTCGCTGCGAAATCAATTTGAACAAGGAATAGATACAAAACGAGAAAATGAAAACGCTGGGTCTATTAGGCGGCATGTCCTATCACGCCACGCTGCTCTACTACGCGCAGATCAATGCGCAGGTCCAGGCACGTCTCGGAGGAGCACACTCGGCGCGTCTAATTCTGCAGTCCTACGACCACCAAGAAATGGGCGGCTTGTTCAATTCAAAGCAGTGGGACAAGGCGGCCGATATCCTGGTGCAAGGTGCACTGGGCCTCAAGGCAGCGGGAGCGGAAGGGGTAATGATGTGCGTGAACACGGCGCACAAGGTTGCTGGCCAGGTCGAAAGCGCGACAGGACTACCGTTCCTGCATATCATTGATTTCACCGGCAAGGCAATCATTCAAAGAGGGTATAAAAAAGTGGGCCTGCTTGGGACGGCGCCCGTCATGGAGGATGACTTTATCACAGCCCGGTTGAGTGAGCGGTTTGATCTGGACGTGCTGGTGCCCGCGGACGCTGGCCAGAGGAAGGCCATTAGCGACATAATTTTCGGGGACTTGGCCAAGATGATTGTTACGGCGCAGACCAAGAGCTTGTTTCAAGATGCCATCGCCGACCTGGTCAAGCGAGGAGCCCAAGCCATTGTTCTGGCGTGTACCGAGCTGCGCTTTGTGCTTAAGCCGGAAGAGGTCAGTGTGCCGCTGTTTGACACGGTGGACTTGCATGCAAAGGGCGCTGCGGATTGGGCTTTGGATAGCTAACTACCAGACCTTATACGTTGCCAAGCTCCAGACCCCCAAGCATTACAGCGGGGCTCTCCTCGGTTTGGGTGGAAGAAATGGTATCAAGCTCTGAAAGTATCACAGGACCAGTGCTCCACAGCGGAAATACACTACAGTACTGTAATTAGTAGTTAACAACTCAGCTCCTTGGTGTCCTGTCCTGGCCCAGTCCCGCGGCCGGCCCGATGCCCCAGCCCGAGACTTGTGGAGGGTGGAATGACTGGCTTACAACGCTGGTTCATCCTTCAAAAGCGTGCATGTGCAATTAAAGGCCGGCCGCTTCGACTGCACGCCGTGCTGCAGTCTGCGTCATCCGCCGCCGGCCTCCCTGGTGGCGCGGGTTCGAGCTGCACCTGATGGGGTCTCAGGAGTACGATGGCGCTCGATGGCTCTGAGGCTGTGAGACATGGGCTTGTGCAGAGGCACAAGCGACATGGACCACGCGTCCGCATCTGGCAGCCGTCCATGGGGCATCTAGCAGCCGTCCATGGGAGATGCCTGGTGGCATCGCTTGTTGTCGACTCACTTGCCGTAGCGGCGGGAGTTTAGAGGGGCACAAGGACGGTGACGTAGGTTCGGCCTACCCTGTGGTCGACCGTGCCAAGAAGCGAATCATGTTGCCAGTGACAGCGGCCATGAGTCGATGGCGATGGACGTGTAGGTGGCCTGCCTACTACTGCATGCGTGGCACATGCTTTGACTTGACTTGGTGTATTTTCTTCTTTCTTACATGCCTATTTCCGCACTCGCGATTCACACGCCAGACACAGGAACCCCCAAGTGACTCCCCACTTCTTTGTGTGACTTTGGTGTTGACTTGGTGTCTCCTGACAATTGTTTGTCTATCTGGCCATCCATCTGTCCGTGATCTATCCATCGATTACTTGGCCAACTACAGCACACCACTGCCACTCCAGCACGCCACTGCCACTCCAGCACACCACCGCCACTCCCAAACTGACGTCTCCCGCTCTCGCTGCTCCTCCATCTGCCCCAATTCAGCTCATTCCAACTGCCGCCCACCATGCCGGTCGAGGTCAGACACCCCTCGCCACCGCACCATGAGCCACCACACGGCAACTTCCGTCCAAAAGGTAGGAGGTGTCTTGGGGCAAGAACCACGACACGGCAGCTGATCAAGGCCAGGCATCCTCAAGAATCCATCCTTCTCTGCGCCCCATGGCACCACAGCATTGGTTGGGCCGGATGAGGGTGCGGCTTCCCCGCCACTGGACTCAGTGGCGGAGAAACAGCTGACGATGCAAAACACGCTCCAGAATGCCGGTCACAGAAGATCATCCTCTGCTGCACGACGGGCATCTGTGTCGAGAAGGCAGTCGTCTGTCGCCGGCGGCACTGCTGAAGACGATCCTAACAAGATACGCCTGCAGTGGGATGAAGCCGCGCTGTTCCTGCAGGAGCAGGAGAAAGGCGGCCGCATGAAAATCACAGAGCCCAAGACGCCTTACCAGTACGGCACAGGGGCGCCTGATGAAGAGGACGAAGAAGAAGACGTGGCTATCGACCCGCGCTTCGTCAACGTTGATGAGGTTGACCTGGCGCACAAAAAGGCCATTAAGACGACACGCGAGAGCGACATTCCTGGTCTGGACATTGGCGAGCCGGAGGATGACTTGGCACAAGAGGGTGGCGTGGAAAACGACCGCATCGTCCGCAGTGGCAGTCTGTCGCGCGAAAACAGCAAGGAGAAACACGCCAGTCTCAGCGGTGAATTCTCTGACCAAGTCGGCATGCCCACGCGCGAGGAACAAGAGAAGCACCGCAAGTTTGAGGAGCAGCGGAAGAAGCACTATGAAATGAAGGACATCAAAGGCTTGCTTGGGTGCGTTCCCTTCTTTTCTGTCTCTTGCTCTTTGCAACACGCAGCTGTGTACTGATTGTGGTTTAGCCACCCCGAGAACATGGACGAAGACGACGACGATTCCACGCCTTCAAGCATCCCAGCCTTGCCTAGTCGAGGCATCAACGGAGCGAGATAGAGGTGGATGGCCCCCAAGGCAAATTCTGTCAGACTACCTGGTCTCATTTTAGCCCATTCATATGACCTCTATTGTTGCAATAGGTCTCATTTCCTTTTGTTCAGTCTTGGATTCTCATCACCATCACGATCATCCCAACCCAGTACAAACACCAGCACCAGCACCAGTACCAGCACCAGCACCAGCACCAATACCAATACCAACACCAACTCCAACTCCAACACCAACACCAACACCAGCACCAACTCCAGCACCAGCTCCAGCACCAGCTCCAGCATCAGCTCCAGCACCAGCTCCAGCACCAGCTCCAGCTCCAGTATCAGCTCCAGCACCAGCACCAGCTCCAGCTCCAGCTCCAACTCCAGCTCCAACTCCAATTCCAGCTCCAGCCCCAACCCCAGCCCTCCAGCACCAGCACCAGCACCAGCACCAGCACCAGCACTAGCACACCCGATGGGCCCGGATTACATAGCAAAATACATAGTGAATAGGCAGGGGTTCAGTATCGAGAAGGTCAGACAATGCTTATTTCTGTCTGCATCTGACCCATGCAGTCGGATTCCCCAAAGTTCTCCCCATTGCGAAGATGAATGTACCCAGCCGTGCCGAGAAATACAGTAACTATGTCCAGTCATTTCGCTCGTATTTGCCAGTTTGCTTGATGCCCGCAGTAGAGATAGACGAACGACGCGCGCTAGGGCAGTGCATGATGCCTTCCTTGGCTGCTTGTCTCTTCGTCTACTTCCTGCTTTGCCTGCCTTCCTTCCCCGTCGTGGCCTCATGCTCGCCGTCTCCTGGTCCTCCATTTCACTACCACACTAGGGCGTGTGGCAACGCCAGAAATCGAATCGCCGTTCAAACAAGACTCCTACGCAATGTCTAGATCTACAACACAGTCTAACACTACTAGATAATAAGTAAAACAGTCCTTACTTATAGCCTCTCTAGGTCTTAGTTCGTCTATAAATGTTATCGCTATAGATAAATCTTTAGATCTCATTCTTTATAACTTACGATAAGTTAGTTGTGTCATGTAATAACTAGAATTGCATATTCGGGTAACGTGATAAAAATGCAAGAGTGCAAAGCCGTACTGTGCCTGGTCTCCATGTCGCAGTCATCAAACAGCTCTTGAGATCTCCGTATCAATAAAGAGACCCCCAACCTGGTTGGAGCCAATCAATTTCTAATTTCTGCAGACCGACTCACCCTGGAACTTACCCTTTAGGGTGAGCCGCAGTAGGGGGAAGAGGTGAGCCCACCGTGAGTCACAGGTGTGAGGTACAGTAACTTGCATAGTAGATACTGACCGTTGCAGATCCATCCTTTTGGGCCACCTTGATTGAATTGATTGTCTACCAGGAACAAGAGCTCAGTGGCCAACGAGCGACCACCCTTACCATCGCGTCAGGCTTTATTATAACGTTAGCACCGAGCAAATCCCTTTTTGGCAAAGTCTCCGTTGTTGGTGTTGACTAGGCAGCAAGAAGGAATCTCTCTTCGTGGACATGGCCAAGGCACAGATTCAGATGGTGTGGAAGCAAACGAGAAGGATAGCGACTGGTGCGTCCTGCCTTCTCTCAGGAGCGGCTAGGCATGCACTATTCGATTGACACTGCTCTTCTCACTTTCTAAGACCACGACAAAAACGACAAGTCAATCTTTCTCCACGACAACAACCTCACGCCCCTCAACCTGCTCAAAAGCGACGGCTCGCTGCCTGACAGAATTATTCCTGGCTTTACAGCAAGTCCATCACCACGAGCTCGATAAAGTCAGGTTTAACAAGCGCGGCAAGACTATAGCCCAAAACGACCAATTTCCCCGATACCTCCTTGGATGGCCGATTTGAGAGATGATTAATTAAGCTGGGTGGCATCATGCCAATGTGGGTCGCTTGCCGCCGTCTGCTAGATTACGCAAACACTGTAGTACTTACTGTAACTGAACAGTTATCAGTCGCTTTCTTCTCATGACATCATAAGTTACAGTACAGTACAGTACTGTCAATTCGCACCGTGAGAAACCTAGTCGTACATCTTCTGCCTTAGCTTGTACAACTTCCAGTCCCCGACAATGCCGAAAGTGCGGCAAACATGCACGGAATGTTCTATACGAAGACAGAAATGCAATCGCCAAGTCCCATGCAGTCGCTGCATCAGGCGGGGCCAGGCTGATAAGTGTACTCGAGAATGGCCCGAGAGTGGCTACGACCCCCTAGTGCACAGGAACTACCCGCGGCCCGGCAGCACACGCGAAGTCCGTTCATCGGTCTTGGTGAGTAGTGTAGAGGAAGAAAGCTCGCTGGATGAGTCGGCCCGCATAACATCGCCTCTCGATCCATCGTCTTCTAAGCAGAAGGCGTCCTTGGTCGACCCAGCGGCTCAAAGCACCGACGATGGAGTTAATGTTATCCGACAGCCCGGAGTCTCGCTGAGATTTCTCGCCTGGGGCCAAGAAAACCTGTCAGACTACAACTTGAGGTCCTCTGTTGAGCTGCAGAAGGATCTACAGTATCCGATCAGCACCTACACCGATTGGGATCCATCGAATGGCTTCGGAGGCAGTGATGCTGCTCAGCTCTCCTTTCTGCAGCTCTTACTGCCGAGTCCAGGCCAAGTGATGCGCATGGTCGACTATCACGTCGACAACATTCTTTGGTATCATGGCTGTTTCCATGGTCCTACTTTGCAGAGCGAGTTGAAGGACGCGTGTCAGGGCCCCGGTGGTCTTCAGATCCGTAACATGGATCTCAGATGGGCTGGTCTACTCTTCTCGGTCATGGCCGGGAGCATGACCAGTGCCCCCGACTCCGTTCGCATGGGATGGGGCTTCACCAAGACCGAAATCCCCAAGCTGAGTCGACAATGGTACAAGGCAAGCCTGTCGTGTTTGACGCTATCGGACTACATGTGGAGGCATCACATTTATACGCTCGAGGCCATCACGGTTCTGTGTTTGTCGGCACATATCATTGGGTTTGGTAGCACTCAGTGCACGCTACATGGGACCGCTTTGAAAATTGCCCAAGGCCTGGGCCTGCAAAAGCTGGACAGAGAGGAGGATGAATATTTGGTAGATGCATCCAAGCTAAAACCGGCGCAGCGGACAAAGATCATCCAACGCGAAGTTGGACGCCGCATATGGGGTCAATTGTGCATCCAGGACTGGTTCACCGTACCCTTTTTGGAGATGTACTCCATCCAGCGCCTACACTTCTCCACTGTCCTTCCCAACAACATCGATGAGCACAGTCTCAAGATGCTATCATCTGACTGGCCAACAATAACTAGTATGGGCAGGACGCTCATCTCCATGGCCAGACTCACCACTGAACTGCACGATGCCCTCCTCAGGTCAAACACATTGCTCACCAAATACAAGCACGTACTCGAATATGACGCCAAGATGAGGGCGCTGGTTACGAATGATTTCCCCCCCATATTCAAACCAAACGAACCCCTGAAGCATGAATGGCCCCAATGGGCCCCATGGGCACGACGAAGCGTACGAGTGTGCTATGCACATAAGACCATCATGATTCATCGACCGTTTCTGGGCCGCAGTTTCACCGAGCCTGCCTTTGCATACAGTCGTCAGACGTGTCTGGACTCTTCGAAAGTGATTCTGAGAGAAGTCAGGCAGGCCAGTGACGAAGATGGACCATCATTCTGGATTGATCAGGCATTTATCATTGCAGCCGGTATTACACTCGTCCTGGACATCTTTCACCGCAAAGATGATGAGCCCGAGCTGGCAGAGCATCGAAGTCTCGTCGATACCACCATCACTATGCTGGGCAAATTTGAGAACAGTATGATTGGCGACCGTGGAGTCAGGCTGCTGTCTGCATTCCTAATGGAACACGCGCGCATGTCTGCCAACAACACCTTGGTAAATTATCGACGGAAGGAGGAAGAAAACAGCCTGCCTGCGCAGAAGCGACTGAAATTCAACTTGCCCCGCTTTGTCAATAATTTCGCCGCCAATGACTCCTTCACGAAGTCGCTGAAGAGCGCCCTCCGTGGACCCGACTCACCGACCGAGTTGTTTGACCCCGGCACGAATTCTGTTAGTGACGGTGCCATGCCCAGTGATGGAACGCCTCTACCTCCTCTAGGATATGAGAAATTCGAGGAGCTGTTCCCACCACTGACAGGTATCAGCAATTCCTTCTTATTTGAGGATTTGCTAGATTTTGAAATGTGATGAAATCACGGATGATACTGTATAATTCAAAACAAAAACAACATCGCCGCACTGCCAAGGGTATATTTCTGCTTCTACACGCGTCCTGACCACGCTTGAGTTTACGTGCGAATGGATACGAAAGAATTCAGCACTACAATTCAACTTGCCACAGCTGCCGCAACACCAGCAGCACTAGCAGTCCCAGCGGTAGAGCCCCGAATAGACAGCGCCGCATATTGCGCGACTGCAAACCCCGTCACCACGGCCTCATCCATCAACGGCCCATTCTCAGCCGCTGCGCCCTGCAGCTCCAGCTTTCCGGCCTTTCTCTTGGCCCAATTGACAGGCAGGAAGCGAGCGACCGTGTTGCCCTGTTCATCCGCCAAATACAGATTCAGAGGATTGGCCATCATACCGCCATACCGCTTCCACGTCATCCTCTGCCCGGTGACGGCCGAGGTGAAGCTCCTGGCCGATCTCCACATGCTATTGAGGCTCAGCGCCATGGTCTGCCCGTCCAACACCACGTCGATCCGCGTGCAGGTCCAGTAGGGGAATACCACTTCTGCGAACTGCTGCGTGTCAGCCGATGATGACGATGATGGCCGTGATGACGGGGAGGAGGCAGCGTGATAGATCCTCATTTGCGGCTTGCAGGTCTTTGCCTCAATCCGGTACAGCTGCGTCGCTTTGTCCGAGTCGATCACCCTGGCTTTCCGCATCATCCAGTCGTCATAGTAGATGTGTAGCAACCGGGTCTGGCCGGCGGCGCCGCCAATCAGACTAAACACTTCTTTTTCTCCAATTTGACTGGCCATGTTGATGTTGTCGTCGTTGTCACTGTACTCGCCGCCGAACGCACCTTCCTTGTTTCCCTCACGTTTCCCATTGAAGATATTTGAAAGAGACATCTTGCTTTTCTTCTTCCTATACTTCTCCTCTTCTCTTTCCCATAAACTTTGGAGGTAATAACAAACTCGCAAGATCTGTCTCTGGAAAGCCTGCTTGGTCGGGCTGAACCAAAGTCTCAAGTCAATCAATCAGTTCGGAATGGGTGTGTGTGAGATGAGATATATGAAATAACTTGTCTTGCTCTTGCCAATGCGCGACTTTGTTGCACTTAATTATAGAAGAAACTGCGACTTTGGATGCATCGCTTGGAGCTACTTGTGCTTGTGATTGAAATGTAGGAACCCCGGTCCTTCTACGCAACGTAGCCGCATGTTATACCTTGATCAGCCGACTGAAAATGGTCTGTTGATGTTACATACACAGCGGCCCCTCTTAGGGTGGGGCGGTGCAAAGTTGCGCTATGTCTAAAATAGGATGTATACGGCGCTCCAGTCGTCTTACAGGGACAGTGACGACTGTGGGGCGTTGAGCTAAGCCGAAAGAAGGGGCTATGCGCCGCTTAGCCTACCGTTGTCGTTGTTCTTGTGTGCGAGGCTTCGCTGTTTTGACATCTGATGGGCAATTTGTCGACGGCGAGGGAGAAAATATGTAAATTGTCCAAATTCAGGCCGAGGCAGTGGGTTGTTTGTGGGGATCGTGAGGCGCACTGCGGCCGGGCTAGATGTTGGTTGCAACGTCGCTACTGTTCTAAGTATAGGAGTTTGTTGAATATAATATCTAGCCAGCATGGCCGATGTGTGGTAACTAGTAGGCATATATCTAGGCCTTTACGGACCCAATCAGTCATTCCATGTGTTGGCGTCAGAACAAAAGCAAATCAGTTTCTCCTTGCTGAATCATTCAATACGTTACAGATATCATAGCAGCAAGACGAAAACTACGCTTCTGCAAAAGATGTCTTCTTCCAGACCGCCTCCAGCAGTGAACCTGTACCCTTACGACCCGTCCATGGCCCTGGCCATCACCTTCGCCTGCCTAGTCGGCTCCTCCCTCGCTGTCCACACGATCCAGAACTTCTACTTCCGCTATTGGCCGGTTACCTTCTTCCTCTTCTACGGCGGCATTGTCTTCTGCACCGGCTGGATCACACGGGCAGTATCGACGCACGACCCGTCCAATCTCAACCTGTACATCGCCTCCACGGTACTCGTGTATGCAGGCCCTCCCATCTATGCAGCAGCGGAGTACAACGTGCTTGGCCGCCTCATGTTCTACCTGCCCATGCATGCACCCATGAACCCAGCGCGGCTGAAGTATTTCTTCATCTACCTGGGTGCACTGGTGGAGGCACTGACGGGCGCGGGCGCCGGGAAGCTGGCGGCGTCGCGCGTGGGCACGGATCAGTACAAAAGTGGTAGCACGTTGATCGCAGTGTCGCTTGTGTTGCAGGGTGTGGTCGAGATTGTGTTCGTCTTCATGGTCGCGCTGATGCATACACGCGCGCGGAAGGCCGGTGTGTTGACGCCGAATGTGCGATGCGTCTGCATCACGCTGTATGGGTGCAGTACGCTGGTGCTGATCCGGTGTGTTTTCCGCGCGGTTGAAGCGTTTCTGCAGTATAAGGGTAGCTGCAAAGGGGGTTACAGCTGTGGTGGTATCATCACAACCGAGTGGTATCTCTACGTCTTTGAAGCGGCGCCCATGGTCGTGTATACGGCGTGGTTTAACGTGATGCATCCAGGGAGGTTTCTGCCGAGGCTAGAGAAGAGATACCTGGATTTGGATGCGCGAACCGAGAGGACTGGTCCAGGTTGGATTGATCAGAGGCCCATCTGGTTGACCTTTGTGGATCCGTTCAACAATCTCCAGGATTCGAGGAGCAGTGGTGACCAGACGATGTTCTGGAACAGCACGGAGCAGTGGCCAGCTTGTAATGATGGGAGCTTTGCCATGAGAACAGCGTCCAATCGAAGACCACCGGTGGAGGGGAGCGATGGGCGGATGGCCCAGCGTGGGAAAGCTGTGCCATCTAAAGAAGTCTGAAGATTTCGCCGTTTCAATATTTGGTTGAGCGTCAACATTTCCGTGTTCACAAAAACAATTCTCATCTATAAGATGAGAGCGCCGTTCATGGTACATTCGCTATATTCACACTTACGGTATGCTGTATGTTTCTGGTCATGAGGCAGAGAATTGCGGTGACAGACTTGCTAATATACTGGTTGGATGTGTTGGACAAAACGTGGTGAGGCTAGTCGCTCTGAGTTTCTGAGTTTCTGAGTTTCTGCTCCAATATTTACTGGGGCTTGTTCAATACACAACGGGCAGATGCGAGAATGGCGCCTTCCCTCCTCAATATGTGACCTATACAATTACCGTAGCAAACCATCAACCAGTTGGTGGGAGGCCAAGTTAGCTCTGGTGATGTCCAATCAAAGTGCCTGGGTCTTGGGTCGCCCTTGGCGTCATGCAATCAGGTGACCAATGATCTTCGCACTTGTTGCTTTTGACATGACTTTCATATCACACTTGATACGACCATAATGATGACATCATAGAAGGTAGAATGCCTGGGGTCCCGTCAAGCAAGGCCTGTGGTGAATGCCGTAAGCAAAAGAAGAAGGTGAGTTCTGGAATAGTCGTTCTGAAAACACACCAATGCTCAATGTTACCCGCTAGTGTGATCAATTGACTCTATCATGCTCACGGTGTACCCGCCTCGGCTTCGAATGTATCGGTGGAGGAGAGAGGCGTTTCAAATTTGTCCACGGAACCACAGTCTCAGCAAGTCGTGCTCATTCAAGGCAATCACCCAAGTCACAAACACCTAATAATAGGCTCGCTCGCGGCGACGACGACGACAACGATGCCAGCGAGACACTTGCTCGCATTTCTAACAGCGAGACTACCATGCTGGCACTATCCTTAGCCGAGAAATTTGATGAGAGCTTCGACCTGAGGTTTCACCTGTCCTGGACATATGGCAACTTCTTGGAAGATATCCCTCGGCGGATTGGCGCTAATCCAGCACTGGACGCAAGCGTCGCCGCTCTTGTTTCTGCGCATTCCGATACAACCTCCCACTCGAGGCGCGTCACATCCTTGGAAAGTCTCAGCAGATACTGCAAGGCTCTAGTTGGCCTACGAATCGCCTTGTCTGACCCGGACACAGCCCGGCAGCCAGAGACGCTTTGTGCATGCTACCTCTTGCTGATCACCCAGAGGTTTCTGGACCTCCCTTCCTCCCTGCCCTCGACACATACTTAGGGCGCTGTCCAGATCCTCCAGGCTCGTGGCTATTTCCACACCGATAATGAATTTGAGCAGAAGATCCTTCTTTCTCTCCGTGGCCCGGTGCTCCTGGAGGCACTATGGAACGATAAGATCCAATTTACCCAGGATGAATGGTTGAATCTGGTCGAGAGCAAGGCAGACGCATCGACGCTTGTCGATCGAATGATGAAGTGCTGTGCACAAATGCCAGACCTGCTACGCCGAGGGAGACTGGCCTTGCAACAACAACGAGCAGAGCTTCTCACGAGCTTGATCCAGCAGGCGCGACAACAATACGAAATGTTGCTGTTCATTACGAACGCATACAAGCAGAAATACAACACTTTCAAAGCTAATCCCGCGTTGCTCACGCCTCCGGGGTTAACCGTTGAGCGCATGGCGCACACATATCATCGCATATACGGCCTGTCACTCGGGTTATGTTTGATTTCAAGCTCCATCGCGCAGGGCCTCGATGTGGCGAAGGGCCTAGATCTGCAGGCCGAGGCACTCCTGCTGTGTGGACAAGTCATGCTGCTCGCCGAAGAAGGCACAATATACAGGCCCCTCGGGTCTGACCACATGCTCATCTGTCTTCTAGCTGGCTGGAGCGCAACTATAGACTGCGCCGTTCGGGCAAGGCTGCTGCAGCTGTACAGGGTCTACACTAGCGACTTGCCCGAAAGCAGAGGCCCCCAATCCATGGTAAGGTGTCTGGAATGGAGTTCCCAACGACTGCGATTTCAGACCTTCGCTTCCGAAAGCGACCCTCTGGCCAAGTTGGAGCACGGGTTAATTTGATATATTAGACTATTTTTACAAAACGGCTTCATCGCCCCATCTGCGGATGTACAAGCCCATGGCCTTGATGGGAAAGTAGGACTTGTAGTTGGGATAGCTGATCATGCAACTGCAGTTGAAGACGCCCTCGATAGCCTCTTGCAACCACTCGCCGTTAGGCTGCTGGCGGGACATGATCATGGAAACTGCGCGTCTGATGGGATTGTGGTCAGGATAGTCGGCGACAAGCAGGGCGATAAGGGCCCAGGCGGTCTGGACCACCTGCGACTTTTCGTGATTGACCCAGCGTTTGAGTTCGCTGGAGCGGTACGACTCGCCCCAGCCGCCGTCGGCCATCTGGCGATCGATGAGGAACTGACAGGCCAAGCGCACACGAGCGCTGTTTTCATGCCGTTCGCCGACGCTGGCGAACGACTCGAGCGCGAACATGGCGGCATAGGTGAAGCAGATGCCCCAGCTGCCGTACCAGCTTCCATCGGGTTGCTGTGCTTTCCGGATGTACTGCAACGCGGTCTCCTTGATCGCCTTAATTTCATCAGATCGATAGTTTGAGTGTCGCTGGAAGAGCGACAGGGCGGTGACGACGGCAGTGGTGCATTCGGGGTAGTCGTATTCAACCATGATCCGGCCAAATACTTCAGCCGCATTCAGCCATTCTAGCAACTCCGAGCCGCGCTGGGGCTCATACGAGGCGAAGCCGCCAGATTGCTTGTTCTGCATGCTGAGGAGCAGATCGACAGCGTCATTGAGTCTTTCCTCAGAGATCACGGCCGCATATCCGCTCTCTTTCTGCAGGACAATGGCGGCACGAAGACCCTCGGCGGTGCAGTCACTAACAGTATAGCCTTGCACTTTGGTGCTGAATGGCCAGGCGCCTTTGCGTGGTTGGCGATAGCAGATCTCGCGGTCAGCAACTTCGTCACGGATCTGCTGGGTCTCGAGGTAGCCGAGAGCTTTCTCTAGCATTGGCTTCCACTTTGGAGACTGGGCTAGGCCGGCTTCAAAGACAGCTTGGATCGTGAATGCCGTATCCCAGACTTGGACTCCATTGGTGCCATTGGCTAGCATGCCGTCTTTGTTGACCCACATGTAGTCATGTAGTCGATACAGGTGGCGCTGAAAGGAGAACGAACCGGGGCCTTCTCTGATGAAGCAGGCCAGGGTGTTCATGGGCGCATTGACTGGTGCCAGTGCCGCCCAGTCGGTATTCGTGTCTTCGTACTGGATCAAGCGCCAAGTCCAGTCTTCGGCCTTCTTGGCGAGCGATGCTGTCCGCAAGAGAGGAATCCACACCCAGACAAGGACAAGATTAACCAAATTAAGAAGCCATGTCTTGGGGTGATAGTTATCTGTATAGGCGATAGAGTTGCGATGAGAACCAAAGTCAATTTTCTCGTACGGCTCGACAAACAGTTCCTGCCGCAGAGACCGGACTAGCGACGTCTCTGGCCCAATGAACTTCTTTGACCAGATATATCCCATGGCGAGAAAGACCATGCGCATATGAATCCACCACCGCCACGGAGATATCGGGGTCCAGTCAGGCAGCAGCCATAACTCGGGGGGCACCGGATTGACGATTTCCCACGGCATCACCCCCATGACACTCAGCCAGAATTTGGCCCAGTGTGGTCCGTTGACGGCGCCGCCCAGCTCGTGTAGTCTTGCTCTTGCCTTAACCATACGCGGGTCATCTTCACCGGCACCCAGTATCCTCAAGACGGTGTAATTCATCGTGGTGCCAAAGACTGAGCTGTGTGCTTCGATGTGGAGTCCCCATCCTCCGTCTTCCGAGCTTTGCCTGTTGAAGAGGTACCGTTTGATTTCTATCCGGTATGGCTCCGGAATTGGCGTCTGCGTGACGTACCATGTGATGACGATGCCTGGCAGGAGGAACATAGGGCCCCCGTATTCACACGCCCAGTGCCCCGCAGGGAGTTGGAGCTTGGAGAAGAAGACAAGAGCGTTGTCGATCGATTCCGACGGTTTGGTGGCAGGTGGGAGGGAGGGGAGGCCGGTGGGCAGGCCAAGATGGTACTTGTCGTACATCGTCTGCGGCCATTCCTTTAATTGTTCGTCCGTTGTCAGATAGTGCCATGTGTGTCTTCCCTCCTCGTCCTGCAGTCTCCATCGTGAATAGTCCGTCCCTTCTTCAGTTGCTCCGACCAGAGTCTGTTTGACCGCTCCGTTCACTGGGTTGGCGATGTCACCATTCTGCGCCTTGGTAGAGGAGCGTCTCGAAGCCATTGTGATTGTGTACACGCAGATCCATGAGCTGTAGAAGCTGTAGAATTTTCTTTTTGCCGGTGCACGCTGAGCAGAGCTTCGCACAGGGGCTTTGTAGTCACGTGGGCTGTATTGTATTGTAAAGACGCAGGGCTTGTATGCAGTCCAGGCACTGATCGGGGACCTTTAGGCCGGTACTAGTAATTAATACGTAACCATCTGATAATTTGGAGATAACTCGTGCTCAAACTTACCACTGCGCTAGGGACGGGCCGAAGATACAGAGTGCTAAAGATGGAGGGAGTCAACCGATAGTGGCCAAACTAGGCTCCTTAACGGCAATCCAGACATGCTTCTGACTAAAAACACTGTGTATCGCTCTAGTTCTGGGTGTTACTAATCACTTGAACTTCGACCACTATCCTTACTTGCTGATCGTCCGCTCTGCAAAGCCAAAGTTATCTCTATACTTTCGTCATTTTGAGTCAAGAGGAGTTGTCACTAAAACTGTCACTAAACCCAATTTGGTAGGTAGTCAGAACACCAAGATGCCGTCGTTTCGGCCTCGGATCTATCAGTTATCATCTCGCAGAGTGCAGTAACTAGATAAATATCCGGTGCTCCGCGCTCTACTCTTCGATATAAGCAATATATTCAATTTTGCACTCATCAGATAGTGAAGCGTTGATAGTGGCTCCCTCTTGCGCAAGCAGGTGGGACAGAGTCCCGAGTTACGTCGCTCATATCTCTACGACTCGCCCAGACAGTTTGAGCTCTCGGATTGGGTCAATTTGGCGCAACATACGGACCGTTATAGGGCGAACTCTGTCAATTAAGTTTTATCAGTAGGGATGAGTCTTATCGCCAGAATATAGGGCGAGGCTTAGATAGAATCGACTTAATCAGCCCAAATAGTACAATGCCAAGAGCCTCAGCCCAACCCATTTTTGTTGACTCGCGACAGGACAGGCCGATTTGGGGCCTTTCGTTACCCAATTCAGCAGCGAACATTAGGTCACATGACGCCGACAGATAACTGTAAGGCACGTGTAGATTGTCAGAAAACTGACGGTTTGAACGAAACGTTTTGAGCCTAGTTAATCTCAGACACTAATTAACCCTTAAGTAGCCAAGTGTCCTCCACCTTTGTACAGTAAATAAGAGATCTCCTCTTTTTCAAGATACAAGATGCGTCCCTCTCGACTAATCAGAGATTGCAATCTCGCCGCTGATTTGATTCATCAATCAGAAACTGCAGAAGCACAGAGAGACACACAGTAGTAGAGATCGAGAATTATTCGTGGAGCTCTTCCTAGATGAGCTATTACAGTAGTCGAGAAACCACGCTAGCTATACGCTAGGAGATAGTAGTGCAGGACTTTAGTTGAAAACTAGGCTCGAAACCTTTTCGTTTAGACTGCCAATTTTCTGAGAAACCACAGCAGTACTGGACAACCTTATCATAACTCTTTTCTTCCCCACGCGCCCTTATCGATGGTCCCGTCCTCCCCACGCACCTCTATCAGCAAGTCGAAGGTTAGGAACCTCTCCAAAAGCTACGAGCACATCTAAACCATGGTCTTGGGCGTAATTGAACTGCACAAGCACCAATAAGAAATTGTGGACTCGGCTATTCATGGCCAAAATAGGTTTGCTGCAAGAGCCAGCGCAACTTAGTTGCGGGCCCAGGCAGATCCGCTGACCGTCATCATCAATTGTCGTGGTGCCAGTTGGGTCCAGTAACAGTGAGGTCCACAACTTATCAAGCACGATACTCGCCGTTTTTCTGCGTCCTAGAAGTCTATCACATAGATGGCGCCTTTCAAGTTTTATATCCATCCACGATCAGACGACAAGGTAGTCACTATGGGTCAGCATATGGATGTCATTAACAAGGGAAAATCCGTACTCAGGTATATCAAGATTAAAATTCAAGAAAAAGGTACATACATCAAAGAGACACTAGGGACTATACTCCCGGGCAGCTCGCTGTTCTTGTGGAAGCAAGAAATCTGAGCGCGACGACTCTGCTGACTTCATTAAGCAGCGGATCATCCGGCATACTCTGCACTTTATCTAAGTCCACCACGACTGGAGCATCAGCTTCGCTGTCGCTGCAAGGACCATGAATCAAAACGGGCCAAAACATATCATCTTGACACCAAGCAATGTGGTGAAGGAACATCAGCGGATCGAAGACTATCTGAAGCGTCGACTTGCGCATCCGCCTCTGAAGAGAGCCCATAACATATCCTTGGCCCGGATGTGGAAAAGTTCTCCCCTGTCTTCTGTCTGGGAAGCTATATTGTTACTGTTCGACAAATTGAGGTGCTCTGTATGAAGAGTTGATCATATTCTGTTGCCAGCAAATGGTCTACGGGGCGTAACAGAGATTGGTCCTGCTTGGAAGCTTCGTTCACGAGACTCATACTGATCCCCCAGAACTGAGGTGCGCAATAGAGAAGCAGGTAGAACGTCAATTTTACTGTGAAAGAGGACATAGTGTTAGGAATCAGCCCAGTATCCGATTCTAAGTTAGTATGGTGGAGCCATACGAGGAAAGAGATTGCAATTGGACTTGGCTCCACTGCACTATATATATCTGGAGCTGTAGACTCTGCACCTCCATGAAGAAGAAGATATACATAGAATACGATTGTATGTAAAGTCTGATTGTGCATACGATTTGTATACACTTGTATACTTCTACTCTCAACACATAGCCCGGTCTGACATTGGAAATTAAGGTTGATTGTTCTCGACGTTTGCACCATGAGACAAATCGCACAAAGACATCATCAGATTCACATGCAGGTTATCGTACCGCTCATTCCCTCCGCTATCGTCCTTAGCATTTTACTTGATTGGAAGTCAGGTCTTACAAATGGAACAAGAATCCAGTAAACTTCGGCACTGCTCCCGTGATACGGCTTGTTCTGATTATCCGCCTTGATATCACCTCAACAATGATATCGAAGATTCAATTTAAGATGGAGGCATGGCATCAACTTGAGCTGCACCTTCCAAGGCAGCAACCCAGGAGACTCGCGTAGGTGCGTACAGCTCTGTGGTCGGCTTGCTCCCATTGATGACACCTACGTCATCTAAAACTCCCGCTTTGATAATCTTCATCCCGTCAACGCCACCGAAACTGTCGCCGTACCTAAATAAAGTGGTTCCTAGTGGTGGTCAGTTCTACAGTGTTAGAAGTCCCAGCCCAGGGGCCCTCACCACAGTTTTGGCAAAAGTTACTGGTAATTTTCTTCCCAGTGTCCGCGATCTTGGAAATCTCTGTTGGTTTCCCCTGCGTGACTTTGAAGTTGGAGCTTGGCACCAGGATATTGTTGCTATAGTTACCGCCAGAGATCTTACGACAGTCAGCGCAGTGGCAAAGAACCTGAAATTATTAAGTCAGCTGGGACTCTGCAGATAGTGGTACTTCATGGGTTCCGTAGATGATAAACTGGGGCCCTGACCACCATTGCTGGCTCGCCAGTGTATTCAATCTTGACGTTACCGCAGAAGCAAGACCCAGTAGGCATGTTGGCTAAGTGGTTGAGAGTCAATTGTAAGCTACCACGATAATCAGTTCGCCTTCCAACAAAGGATAGAAAGCTATTTATCCTCGTGGGCCGAGGAGTAAAACCCCGCAAGCCAATTGTCACCTTCCTTTAGACCGTCGTTGACCTATTAGCTGTTCGAATTAGTCAAGCAGAAAACCAGGATCAGTTCCACCTCTGATCACTCATTGGCCAATATCCACCCGCCAAGTGCTTGACAGACAACTTTGTGCGAAGCCTCTCATTCACATGAACTCCTGTGCTCCGCTGTCACATTGTTACTAAACCAAGCCATGCTTTCGCCTTAAGAGTCGCTTTTGGTGTTGTACAATGCATTCAATAGGTCCAATATAGCGACAGGCCTGATCTAAAGACGAGCAATGCCAAATGTGTCGCTCATAATTAGCATGGATAGGATCTGTCAACACATGAGCACGTGATTTAGCGCACGTGACTCTGGGTATGCCAAGACCGCCAAGACTCCCTATATAACCAATTTCTGTCGCTCTATCAATCGTTTATTTCTTTATATCACTCTCGATCTGCCCAAACCGACGATCAGATCGACAACCAAATCGATCCCAGCCGCCGACGCTGACCGTCACTCGTCGCCGCCACTATCCGATTCCGATTCCGTCTTGATCAATACTGACCAATCATATCACTCCTTGGCGTCACGGCCCCACAATTACAGAAGTTAACCGAGCCACTTTCATTGGCTGACATTTGCGCGCAAACCCTAACCCTTGCCAAGATCTCCTCTCGGTCCTATTTTTCCGGACCCACTACCCCATCAAATTCTTAACACACGAAAATTTGGTGCCAAGACGCTAAACCTAATTAGGTTCAGTTGCTGCTGCCTGCTCTTTGTCCCGCTACCCACAGCAGACGAATCTAATCCACTCTCCACCACAATCGATTTGCTCCAACACTGCAATTCTCCCCCAGGTCATCCAAATTCCTGTATCTATATAATAATACACAAGTATACGAAGCAATCCGATTGGTCCATATTTGCGCCATCGCGTGATTTTTCCCGGCCCCTCCTTTTTCCGAGACCCACCACCCCTTCAAAATCTTAACACCATATATCCAATCACGTGACTTTGCAACACTCGCTCCATACCTCCATTTCGATCCCGATATCAATCCATCTCCCCATTCTCGACCCGATATCGACAATCGCGATGTCCACAGATCCATCGCAACACACGCCCCGCCGACCATCACAACACATGACAGTGCCAAGACTCACGTGATATCGACCGTACCTCCATTTCGACCGCGATATCGATCTATTGTCTATATATATCACTCTCCCATCCCCCCCATTCTCGACTCGATATCGACGATCGCGACGTCCCCCAGTCGATCACAACACACGCCCCGCCGACCATCGCAACACACGGCAGTGCCAAGACTCACGTGATATCGACCATACCTCCATTTCGACCGCGATATCGATCCATTGTCTATATATATCACCCTCCCATCCCCCCGATTCTCAACCCGATATTGACGATTGCGATACCCACCGACCGACCGACCGATTGATCGATCACAACACACGCCCGCGCCAAGTCTCACGTGATTTTCGATATACCTCTATTTCGATCGCGATTTCAATCCTTCATTTCTATATATCACTCTCCGACCGTCTCGATTCTCGACTTGATCTCGACGATCTTGAAGCCCGCCGATCGACCGACGGATCAATTGCAACACACGCCGACTGACCGATCGCAACACACCCTCGCGCCAAGACCCACGTGACTTTCCATATACTTCATTTTCTCTCGCCATTTCGATTGATCGTTTCTATATATCACTCTCTGATTGACTTGATTGTCTCGGCTGACGACCCGATAGGGCCCTCGACTCGATATCGAGATTACAACGCATCATGATTTTTTTTTGGTTGGCCCTGGGAGCTTATAGGTGCTGTGCGCTCAAAAGGGCAAAGCGCAAAACATTGGCCTCATGTGCCGTCAGGGCATCTTAATTTGCCATGAGCTCTTGCAGCAACCTTAATTTGCCATGAGCTCCTGCAGCAACCTGAATTAGCCATGAGCTCATGGAGCAACCTCAACCTGCTATAGTGTCGCGGTGGGGATGCGCTGGCCCCCTTTCGTGTCGCAAGGTGCAAGAGAGGCGAGTCAGAGCTAAGTGGTGGGCTCGGAGTGCACGGGAAGGTAGTGGTTTGCGGCGGAAAGAGAAAGTCTTGGCGGGGAATGCAGTACTCCAAAAAGGACAATCAAGGAGCCCAAGTCAAGCATCACAAGAACACAAGATACAAGACACAAGCACACATTTTTCAAGTTCAAGCCCAGCAGCTGGGATATTTTTCAGTACACAGAAGTTTGCAGACAGATTCTTGATTGAATCTCTACAGAAGTTTCTACATCAGTTGTTCCTCCTTTGTCCCCACGCAGCTGGACTCCCCTGAGTGTTGTTAAGTTCATTGATTATTTGGTGAGTTTCCTGTGCTAGTATTATCACTATAATCAGATCCTCTCTCAAGCCTCACTTACATCCACTCTGTTATGCCTGGAACACCAGTAGGCCGAGGGAGCCCCAAATCCCTTTAAAAAGATGGGGAATCTTGCAATCTGCTGCAAGATTCAGGTATTCCAATATATATGTGTGTGTCATTGAATCCATTCATGACAATCCGCCTATACCTCGCCTGCTTCTTGTTGACAGCTATGGGAGTCATTATACTATCGAATTCATGAAGATTTGCTGGGAGAATCAAGTTTGGCCCTTCTATTTGTACCCTTATACTTCTCATATCTACCAGCCTCTGGATTTGTCCTGCTTTTCGTTTATTAAGAGTAAATATGTTACGGGGACCAGGGAGGGGACATCTACGATCAGGATCGTATCTTGCATAGTGACGCCGGGATATAAGTCTTGGCGCACACCTGCATATTTAGTGCTGCAGGGTTCCTCTATCCTTGCTTACCCTCTCTTTAGGCTTAGCAATTATCAACTCCTGAACCCTGTCCCTGCTCCTCCTGCATCCTGTCTTGCCTCCACACGACAAAATACCGCCAGCAAATCGCTGATCTTACTAGATATGATGATTCTGTACTAATTAAGAAGCTACGATTTGTCCAATTCTACGAAAATACTCGTGATTCAGGCCTTAACTTAGAGCATATTTTAGTAGGTTAGAAAGCTAGTAACGCCAAGCCGCAGGATCCGAGACTCTGCAGGATCCGAGACTGCTGCCATTTTCCCTCCCCCTACTAAAATCACT